>JAUPTC010002483.1:0-12403 GCA_030762895.1 Sophora flavescens
TTGGGCTTAAGATGAGTAAGTTAGGCCCATTTAAGTGAAGGAACATCATGGACTATGCACTGATCCGCGCCAGAGAACTCGGGACCCAATTTAGCCTAGATTTTGGCCTAATTTGACAATTGTTGTAAAACCTGAAATTGTAGGTCTCTTCCTTATCTTTCTAGGGACAGCAAGGTCACCAAAATCCAATATCTGTAGCTCTAGTTATGCTCTGCGCAAGGAAACAAGGTCAGGATGAGTGAAAAAACCGAAAACTAACAATGTTTAGCAATTAAGCCCAATAATGTAAAAGCAAAAACAATGATTGTAAAAGTTGTCCAATTTCGTCTCTCTCTGGCTTGTGTGGCTGTAAACTGCTATTTATGATTATTAATCCCGACCTAACCCTAGACCAAATTAATGGCCTCTGAATACGCTTTCCAACTAGGTATCATATGCCTTAATTGGGCTTAAGATGAGTAAGTTAGGCCCATTTAAGTGAAGGAACATCGTGGAATGCGTACTGATCCACGCCAGAGAACTCGGGACACAATTTAGCATTGATTTTGGCCTAATTTGACAATTCTTGGGAAACCAAAAATTGTAGGTCTCTTCCTTATCTTTCTAGGGACAGCAAGATCTCCAAAATCCGATATCTATTGCTCTATTTATGCTCTGCGCAAGGTAACAAGGTCAGGATGAGAGAAAAATCTGAAAATTAACAATGTTTAGCAATTAAGCCCGATAATGTAAAAGCAAAAACAATGATTGTAAAAGTTGTCTAATTTCCGTCTCTCTCTGGCTGGTGCGACTGTAAACCGCTATTTATGCTTATTAATCCTGACCTAACCCTAGACCAAATTAAGGGCCTCTGAATATGCTTTCGAACAAGGTATCATATCCCTTAATTGAGCTTAAGATGAGTAAGTTAGTCCCATTTAAGTGAAGGAACATCATGGACTGCGCATTGATCCTTGCCCGAGAACTCGGGATCAAATTTAGCCTTGATTTGGGCCTAATTTGAAAATTTTTGTTACACTTGAAAATGTTGGTCTCTTCCATATCTTTCTAGGGACAGCAAGATCACAAAAATCCGATATCTGTAGCTCTAGTTATACTCTGCGCATGGCAACGAGGTCAGGATGAGTGAAAAATCCGAAAATTAACAATGTTTAGCAATTAAGCCCAATTAAGCCCAATAAGGTAAAACCAAAAACACTGATTGTAAAATTTCTAATTTCCGTCTCTCTCTTGCTTGTGCGGCTGTAAACTGCTATTTATGCTTATTAATCCTGACCTAACCCTAGACCAAATTAAGGGCCTCTGAATAAGCTTTCCAACAAGGTATCATATGCCTTAATTAGGCTTAAGATGAGTAATTTAGGCCCATTTAAGTGAAGGAACATCATGGACTGCGCACTGATCCGCGCCTGTGAATTCAGGACCCAATTTAGACTTGATTTTGGCCTAATTTGACAATTATTGTGAACCTTAAATTGTAGGTCTCTTCCTTATCTTTCTAGGGACAACAAGATCACCAAAATCCGATATCTGTAGCTCTAGTTATGCTCTGCGTAAGGTAACAAGGTCAGGATGAGTAAAAAATCCGAAAATTAACAGTGTTTAGCAATTAAGACCAATAATATAAAAGAAAAAACAATGATTGTAAAAGTTGTAAAATTTCTGTCTCTCTCTGGCTTGTGCGGCTTTAAACAGCTATTTATGGTTATTAATCCTGGCCTAACCCTAGACCAAATTAAGGGCCTCTGAATAAGCTTTCCAACAAGGTATCATATGCCTTAATTGGGCATAAGATGAGTAAGTTAGGCCCATTTAAGTGAAGGAACATCATGGACTGCGCACTGATCCGCGCCAGAGAACCCGGGACCCAATTTACCCTTGATTTTGGCCTAATTTGACAATTCTTGTGATACCAGAAATTGTAGGTCTCTTCCTTATCTTTCTAGGGACAGCAAGATCACCAAAATCCGATATCTGTAGCTCTAGTTATGGTCTGCGCAAGGCTACAAGGTCAGGATCAGTAAAAAATCCGAAAATTAACAATGTTTAGCTATTAAGCCCAATAATGTAAAAGCAAAAACAATGATTGTAAAAGTTGTCTAATTTCCATCTCTCTCTGGCTTGTGCGGCTGTAAACTGCTATTTATGCTTATTAATCCTGACCTAACCCTAGAACAAATTAAGGTCCCCTGAATAAGCTTTCCAACAAGTTATCATATGCCTTAATTAGGCTTAAGATGATTAAGTTAGGCCCATTTAAGTGAAGGAACATCATGGACTGTGCACTAAACCGCACCAGAGAACTCGGGATCCTATTTAGCCTTGATTTTGGCCTAATTTGACAATTCTTGTGAAACCAGAAATTGTAGGTATCTTCCTTATCTTTCTAGGGACAGCAAGGTCACCAAAATCCGATATTTGTAGCTCTAGGTATGCTCTGCGCAAGGCAACAAGGTCAGGATGAGTGAAAAATCCCAAAATTAACAATGTTTAGCAATTAAGCCCAATAATGTAAAAGCAAAAACAATGACCGTAAAATTTGTCTATTTTCCGTCTCTCCCTGGCTTGTGCGGCTGTAAACTACAATTGATGCTTATTAATCCTGGCCGAACCCTAGACCAAATTAAGGGCCTCTGAATAAGCATTCCAACAAGGTATCATATGCCTTAATTGGGCTTAAGATGAGTAAGTTAGGCCCATTTAAGTGAAGGAACATCATGGACTGTGCACTGATCCGCGCCAGAGAAAACGGGACTCAATTTAGCCTAGATTTTGGCCTAATTTGACAATTGTTGTAAAACCTGAAATTGTAGGTCTCTTCCTTATCTTTCTAGGGACAGCAAGGTCACCAAAATCCAATATCTGTAGCTCTAGTTATGCTCTGCGCAAGGAAACAAGGTCAGGATGAGTGAAAAAACCGAAAACTAACAATGTTTAGCAATTAAGCCCAATAATGTAAAAGCAAAAACAATGATTGTAAAAGTTGTCCAATTTCATCTCTCTCTGGCTTGTGTGGCTGTAAACTGCTATTTATGATTATTAATCCCGACCTAACCCTAGACCAAATTAATGGCCTCTGAATACGCTTTCCAACTAGGTGTCATATGCCTTAATTGGGCTTAAGATGATAAGTTAGGCCCATTTCAGTGAAGGAACATCGTGGAATGCGTACTGATCCACGCCAGAGAACTCGGGACACAATTTAGCATTGATTTTGGCCTAATTTGACAATTCTTGGGAAACCAAAAATTGTAGGTCTCTTCCTTATCTTTCTAGGGACAGCAAGATCTCCAAAATCCGATATCTATTGCTCTATTTATGCTCTGCGCAAGGTAACAAGGTCAGGATGAGAGAAAAATCTGAAAATTAACAATGTTTAGCAATTAAGCCCGATAATGTAAAAGCAAAAACAATGATTGTAAAAGTTGTCTAATTTCCGTCTCTCTCGGGTGGTGCGATCAGTAAACCGCTATTTATGCTTATTAATCCTGACCTAACCCTAGACCAAATTAAGGGCCTCTGAATATGCTTTCGAACAAGGTATCATATCCCTTAATTGAGCTTAAGATGAGTAAGTTAGTCCCATTTAAGTGAAGGAACATCATGGACTGCGCACTGATCCTTGCCCGAGAACTCGGGATCAAATTTAGCCTTGATTTGGGCCTAATTTGACAATTTTTGTTAAACTTGAAAATGTTGGTCTCTTCCATATCTTTCTAGGGACAGCAAGATCACCAAAATCCGATATCTGTAGCTCTAGTTATACTCTGCGCATGGCAACGAGGTCAGGATGAGTGAAAAATCCGAAAATTAACAATGTTTAGCAATTAAGCCCAATTAAGCCCAATAAGGTAAAACCAAAAACAACCGATTGTAAAATTTCTAATTTCCGTCTCTCTCTTGCTTGTGCGGCTGTAAACTGCTATTTATGCTTATTAATCCTGACCTAACCCTAGACCAAATTAAGGGCCTCTGAATAAGCTTTCCAACAAGGTATCATATGCCTTAATTAGGCATAAGATGAGTAATTTAGGCCCATTTAAGTGAAGGAACATCATGGACTGCGCACTGATCCGCGCCTGTGAATTCAGGACCCAATTTAGACTTGATTTTGGCCTAATTTGACAATTATTGTGAACCTTAAATTGTAGGTCTCTTCTTTATCTTTCTAGGGACAACAAGATCACCAAAATCCGATATCTGTAGCTCTAGTTATGCTCTGCGTAAGGTAACAAGGTCAGGATGAGTAAAAAATCCGAAAATTAACAGTGTTTAGCAATTAAGACCAATAATATAAAAGAAGAAACAATGATTGTAAAAGTTGTAAAATTTCTGTCTCTCTCTGGCTTGTGCGGCTTTAAACAGCTATTTATGGTTATTAATCCTGGCCTAACCCTAGACCAAATTAAGGGCCTCTGAATAAGCTTTCCAACAAGGTATCATATGCCTTAATTGGGCATAAGATGAGTAAGTTAGGCCCATTTAAGTGAAGAAACATCATGGATCTGCGACCGATCCGCGCCAGGAAGAACCCGGGACCCAATTTACCCTTGATTTTGGCCTAATTTGACAATTCTTGTGATACCAGAAATTGTAGGTCTCTTCCTTATCTTTCTAGGGACAGCAAGATCACCAAAATCCGATATCTCGTAGCTCTAGTTATGGGTGCGCAAGGCTACAAGGTCGAGGATCGAGTAAAAAATCCGAAAATTAACAATGTTTAGCTATTAAGCCCAATAATGTAAAAGCAAAAACAATGATTGTAAAAGTTGTCTAATTTCCATCTCTCTCGGCTTGTGCGGCTGTAAACAGCGCTATTTATGCTTATTAATCCCGACCTAACCCTAGAACAAATTAAGGTCCCCTGAATAAGCTTTCCAACAAGTTATCATATGCCTTAATTAGGCTTAAGATGATTAAGTTAGGCCCATTTAAGTGAAGGAACATCATGGACTGTGCACTAAACCGCACCAGAGAACTCGGGATCCTATTTAGCCTTGATTTTGGCCTAATTTGACAATTCTTGTGAAACCAGAAATTGTAGGTCTCTTCCTTATCTTTCTAGGGACAGCAAGGTCACCAAAATCCGATATTTGTAGCTCTAGTTATGCTCTGCGCAAGGCAACAAGGTCAGGATGAGTGAAAAATCCGAAAATTAACAATGTTTAGCAATTAAGCCCAATAATGTAAAAGCAAAAACAATGACCGTAAAATTTGTCTATTTTCCGTCTCTCCCTGGCTTGTTATGCTGTAAACTGCAATTGATGCTTATTAATCCTAGCCGAACCCTAGACCAAATTAAGGGCCTCTGAATAAGCATTCCAACAAGGTATCATATGCCTTAATTGGGCTTAAGATGAGTAAGTTAGGCCCATTTAAGTGAAGGAACATCATGGACTACGCACTGAATCGCGCCAGAGAACTCGGGACCCAATTTAGCCTAGATTTTGGCCTAATTTGACAATTGTTGTAAAACCTGAAATTGTAGGTCTCTTCCTTATCTTTCTAGGGACAGCAAGGTCACCAAAATCCAATATCTGTAGCTCTAGTTATGCTCTGCGCAAGGAAACAAGGTCAGGATGAGTGAAAAAACCGAAAACTAACAATGTTTAGCAATTAAGCCCAATAATGTAAAAGCAAAAACAATGATTGTAAAAGTTGTCCAATTTCGTCTCTCTGGCTTGTGTGGCTGTAAACTGCTATTTATGATTATTAATCCCGACCTAACCCTAGACCAAATTAATGGCCTCTGAATACGCTTTCCAACTAGGTGTCATATGCCTTAATTGGGCTTAAGATGATAAGTTAGGCCCATTTAAGTGAAGGAACATCGTGGAATGCGTACTGATCCACGCCAGAGAACTCGGGACACAATTTAGCATTGATTTTGGCCTAATTTGACAATTCTTGGGAAACCAAAAATTGTAGGTCTCTTCCTTATCTTTCTAGGGACAGCAAGATCTCCAAAATCCGATATCTATTGCTCTATTTATGCTCCGCAAGGTAACAAGGTCGGGATGAGAGAAAAATCTGAAAATTAACAATGTTTAGCAATTAAGCCCGATAATGTAAAAGCAAAAACAATGATTGTAAAAGTTGTCTAATTTCCGTCTCTCTGGTGCAAATAAACCGCTATTTATGCTTATTAATCGACCTATCTGAATATGCTTTCGAACAAGGTATCATATCCCTTAATTGAGCTTAAGATGAGTAAGTTAGTCCCATTTAAGTGAAGGAACATCATGGATCACAAGATCGATCCTTGCCCGAGAACTCGGGATCAAATTTAGCCTTGATTTGGGCCTAATTTGACAATTTTTGTTAAACTTGAAAATGTTGGTCTCTTCCATATCTTTCTAGGGACAGCAAGATCACCAAAATCCGATATCTCGTAGCTCTAGTTATACTGCGCATGGCAACGAGGTCGGGATGAGTGAAAAATCCGAAAATTAACAATGTTTAGCAATTAAGCCCAATTAAGCCCAATAAGGTAAAACCAAAAACACATGAATATAAAATTTCTAATTTCCGTCTCTCTGGCTTGTGCGGCTGTAAACTTCTATTTATGCTTATTAATCCTGACCTAACCCTAGACCAAATTAAGGGCCTCTGAATAAGCTTTCCAACAAGGTATCATATGCCTTAATTAGGCTTAAGATGAGTAATTTAGGCCCATTTAAGTGAAGGAACATCATGGACTGCGCACTGATCCGCGCCTGTGAATTCAGGACCCAATTTAGACTTGATTTTGGCCTAATTTGACAATTATTGTGACACCTTAAATTGTAGGTCTCTTCCTTATCTTTCTAGGGACAACAAGATCACCAAAATCCGATATCTGTAGCTCTAGTTATGCTCTGCGTAAGGTAACAAGGTCAGGATGAGTAAAAAATCCGAAAATTAACAGTGTTTAGCAATTAAGACCAATAATATAAAAGAAGAAACAATGATTGTAAAAGTTGTAAAATTTCTGTCTCTTTCTGGCTTGTGCGGCTTTAAACAGCTATTTATGGTTATTAATCCTGGCCTAACCCTAGACCAAATTAAGGCCCTCTGAATAAGCTTTCCAACAAGGTATCATATGCCTTAATTGGGCATAAGATGAGTAAGTTAGGCCCATTTAAGTGAAGGAACATCATGGACTGCGCACTGATCCGCGCCAGAGAACCCGGGACCCAATTTACCCTTGATTTTGGCCTAATTTGACAATTCTTGTGATACCAGAAATTGTAGGTCTCTTCCTTATCTTTCTAGGGACAGCAAGATCACCAAAATCCGATATCTGTAGCTCTAGTTATGGTCTGCGCAAGGCTACAAGGTCAGGATCAGTAAAAAATCCGAAAATTAACAATGTTTAGCTATTAAGCCCAATAATGTAAAAGCAAAAACAATGATTGTAAAAGTTGTCTAATTTCCATCTCTCTCTGGCTTGTGCGGCTGTAAACTGCTATTTATGCTTATTAATCCTGACCTAACCCTAGAACAAATTAAGGTCCCCTGAATAAGCTTTCCAACAAGTTATCATATGCCTTAATTAGGCTTAAGATGATTAAGTTAGGCCCATTTAAGTGAAGGAACATCATGGACTGTGCACTAAACCGCACCAGAGAACTCGGGATCCTATTTAGCCTTGATTTTGGCCTAATTTGACAATTCTTGTGAAACCAGAAATTGTAGGTCTCTTCCTTATCTTTCTAGGGACAGTAAGGTCACCAAAATCCGATATTTGTAGCTCTAGTTATGCTCTGCGCAAGGCAACAAGGTCAGGATGAGTGAAAAATCCGAAAATTAACAATGTTTAGCAATTAAGCCCAATAATGTAAAAGTAAAAACAATGACCGTAAAATTTGTCTATTTTCCGTCTCTCCCTGGCTTGTGCGGCTGTAAACTGCAATTGATGCTTATTAATCCTGGTCGAACCCTAGACCAAATTAAGGGCCTCTGAATAAGCATTCCAACAAGGTATCATATGCCTTAATTGGGCTTAAGATGAGTAAGTTAGGCCCATTTAAGTGAAGGAACATCATGGATCTGTAATCGATCCGCGCCGCAGAGAACTCGGGACCCAATTTAGCCTAGATTTTGGCCTAATTTGACAATTGTTGTAAAACCTGAAATTGTAGGTCTCTTCCTTATCTTTCTAGGGACAGCAAGGTCACCAAAATCCAATATCTGTAGCTCTAGTTATGCTCTGCGCAAGGAAACAAGGTCAGGATGAGTTAAAAAACCGAAAACTAACATTTAAGTGAAGGTATCATATCCCTTAATTGAGCTTAAGATGAGTAAGTTAGTCCCATTTAAGTGAAGGAACATCATGGACTGCGCACTGATCCTTGCCCGAGAACTCGGGATCAAATTTAGCCTTGATTTGGGCCTAATTTGACAATTTTTGTTAAACTTGAAAATGTTGGTCTCTTCCATATCTTTCTAGGGACAGCAAGATCACCAAAATCCGATATCTGTAGCTCTAGTTATACTCTGCGCATGGCAACGAGGTCAGGATGAGTGAAAAATCCGAAAATTAACAATGTTTAGCAATTAAGCCCAATTAAGCCCAATAAGGTAAAACCAAAAACACTGAATATAAAATTTCTAATTTCCGTCTCTCTCTGGCTTGTGCGGCTGTAAACTTCTATTTATGCTTATTAATCCTGACCTAACCCTAGACCAAATTAAGGGCCTCTGAATAAGCTTTCCAACAAGGTATCATATGCCTTAATTAGGCTTAAGATGAGTAATTTAGGCCCATTTAAGTGAAGGAACATCATGGACTGCGCACTGATCCGCGCCTGTGAATTCAGGACCCAATTTAGACTTGATTTTGGCCTAATTTGACAATTGTTGTGAAACCTTAAATTGTAGGTCTCTTCCTTATCTTTCTAGGGACAACAAGATCACCAAAATCCGATATCTCGTAGCTCTAGTTATGCTTCGTGAAGGTAACAAGGTCGGGATGAGTAAAAATCCGAAAATTAACAAAGTGTTTAGCAATTAAGACCAATAATATAAAAGAAGAAACAATGATTGTAAAAGTTGTAAAATTTCCGTCTCTCTCTGGCTTGTGCGGCTTTAAACAGCTATTTATGGTTATTAATCCTGGCCTAACCCTAGACCAAATTAAGGGCCCTCTGAATAAGCTTTCCAACAAGGTATCATATGCCTTAATTGGGCATAAGATGAGTAAGTTAGGCCCATTTAAGTGAAGGAACATCATGGATCTGCGCACCGATCCGCGCCGGAGAACCCAAGACCCAATTTACCCTTGATTTTGGCCTAATTTGACAATTCTTGTGATACCGAGAAATTGTAGGTCTCTTCCTTATCTTTCTAGGGACAAGCAAGATCACCAAAATCCGATATCCGTAGCTCTAGTTATGGTCTGCGCAAAGGCTACAAGGTCGGGATCGTAAAAAATCCGAAAATTAACAATGTTTAGCTATTAAGCCCAATAATGTAAAAGCAAAAACAATGATTGTAAAAGTTGTCTAATTTCCATCTCTCTCTGGCTTGCGGCTGTAAACTGCTATTTATGCTTATTAATCCTCGACCTAACCCTAGAACAAATTAAGGTCCCCCTAAATAAGCTTTCCAACAAGTTATCATATGCCTTAATTAGGCTTAAGATGATTAAGTTAGGCCCATTTAAGTGAAGGAACATCATGGATCGTGCACTAAACCGCACTGCAGAACTCGGGATCCTATTTAGCCTTGATTTTGGCCTAATTTGACAATTCTTGTGAAACCAGAAATTGTAGGTCTCTTCCTTATCTTTCTAGGGACAGCAAGGTCACCAAAATCCGATATTTGTAGCTCTAGTTATGCTCTGCACAAGGCAACAAGATCAGGATGAGTGAAAAATCCGAAAATTAACAATGTTTAGCAATTAAGCCCAATAATGTAAAAGTAAAAACAATGACCGTAAAATTTGTCTATTTTCCGTCTCTCCCTGGCTTGTGCGGCTGTAAACTGCAATTGATGCTTATTAATCCTGGCCGAACCCTAGACCAAATTAAGGGCCTCTGAATAAGCATTCCAACAAGGTATCATATGCCTTAATTGGGCTTAAGATGAGTAAGTTAGGCCCATTTAAGTGAAGGAACATCATGGACTGTGCACTGATCCGCGCCAGAGAACTCGGGACCCAATTTAGCCTAGATTTTGGCCTAATTTGACAATTGTTGTAAAACCTGAAATTGTAGGTCTCTTCCTTATCTTTCTAGGGACAGCAAGGTCACCAAAATCCAATATCTGTAGCTCTAGTTACTTGCCCGCAAGGAAACAAGGTGGATGAGTTAAAAAACCGAAAACTAACATTTAAGTGAAGGTATCATATCCCTTAATTGAGCTTAAGATGAGTAAGTTAGTCCCATTTAAGTGAAGGAACATCATGGACTGCGCACTGATCCTTGCCCGAGAACTCGGGATCAAATTTAGCCTTGATTTGGGCCTAATTTGACAATTTTTGTTACACTTGAAAATGTTGGTCTCTTCCATATCTTTCTAGGGACAGCAAGATCACCAAAATCCGATATCTGTAGCTCCAGTTATACTCTGCGCATGGCAACGAGGTCAGGATGAGTGAAAAATCCGAAAATTAACAATGTTTAGCAATTAAGCCCAATTAAGCCCAATAAGGTAAAACCAAAAACACTGAATATAAAATTTCTAATTTCCGTCTCTCTCTCTGGCTTGTGCGGCTGTAAACTTCTATTTATGCTTATTAATCCTCACCTAACCCTAGACCAAATTAAGGGCCTCTGAATAAGCTTTCCAACAAGGTATCATATGCCTTAATTAGGCTTAAGATGAGTAATTTAGGCCCATTTAAGTGAAGGAACATCATGGATCGCAAGACCGATCCGCGCCTGTGAATTCAGGACCCAATTTAGACTTGATTTTGGCCTAATTTGACAATTGTTGTGAAACCTTAAATTGTAGGTCTCTTCCTTATCTTTCTAGGGACAACAAGATCACCAAAATCCGATATCCCGTAGCTCTAGTTATGCTCGCGTAAGGTAACAAGGTCGGGATGAGTAAAAATCCGAAAATTAAGGTGTTTAGCAATTAAGACCAATAATATAAAAGAAGAAACAATGATTGTAAAAGTTGTAAAATTTTCTGTCTCTTTCTGGCTTGTGCGGCTTTAAACAGCTATTTATGGTTATTAATCCTGGCCTAACCCTAGACCAAATTAAGGGCCTCTGAATAAGCTTTCCAACAAGGTATCATATGCCTTAATTGGGCATAAGATGAGTAAGTTAGGCCCATTTAAGTGAAGGAACATCATGGATCGCAAGACGATCCGCGCCAGAGAACCCAAGACCCAATTTACCCTTGATTTTGGCCTAATTTGACAATTCTTGTGATACCAGAAATTGTAGGTCTCTTCCTTATCTTTCTAGGGACAAAGCAAGATCACCAAAATCCGATATCTCGTAGCTCTAGTTATGGTTCCACGCAAGGCTACAAGGTCGGGATCATAAAAAAATCCGAAAATTAACAATGTTTAGCTATTAAGCCCAATAATGTAAAAGCAAAAACAATGATTGTAAAAGTTGTCTAATTTCCATCTCTCTCGGCTTGTGCGGCTGTAAACTGCTATTTATGCTTATTAATCCTGACCTAACCCTAGAACAAATTAAGGTCCCTCGAATAAGCTTTCCAACAAGTTATCATATGCCTTAATTAGGCTTAAGATGATTAAGTTAGGCCCATTTAAGTGAAGGAACATCATGGACTGTGCACTAAACCGCACTGCAGAACTCTGGATCCTATTTAGCCTTGATTTTGGCCTAATTTGACAATTCTTGTGAAACCAGAAATTGTAGGTCTCTTCCTTATCTTTCTAGGGACAGCAAGGTCACCAAAATCCGATATTTGTAGCTCTAGTTATGCTCTGCACAAGGCAACAAGATCAGGATGAGTGAAAAATCCGAAAATTAACAATGTTTAGCAATTAAGCCCAATAATGTAAAAGTAAAAACAATGACCGTAAAATTTGTCTATTTTCCGTCTCTCCCTGGCTTGTGCGGCTGTAAACTGCAATTGATGCTTATTAATCCTGGCCGAACCCTAGACCAAATTAAGGGCCTCTGAATAAGCATTCCAACAAGGTATCATATGCCTTAATTGGGCTTAAGATGAGTAAGTTAGGCCCATTTAAGTGAAGGAACATCATGGACTGTGACTCGATCCGCGCTGCAGAACTCGGGACCCAATTTAGCCTAGATTTTGGCCTAATTTGACAATTGTTGTAAAACCTGAAATTGTAGGTCTCTTCCTTATCTTTCTAGGGACAAGAAGGTCACCAAAATCCAATATCTGTAGCTCTAGTTATGCTCTGCGCAAGGAAACAAGGTCGGGATGAGTTAAAAAACCGAAAACTAACATTTAAGTGAAGGTA
>JAUPTC010002484.1:0-12387 GCA_030762895.1 Sophora flavescens
AACTTACTCGTTCCAAGGTGAAATTAACAAATAATCAAATAAAATATGCCTAAACTATATGAGAATGCATGCAAAATGTCATGGAAATATGAGGTGAAATCACACTAGTGCAAAAAAGGGATTCTACATCGGAGTTTACACATCGGTTTAGTATAAACCGATGTGTAAAACGAGGCGGTGGCATTTTTGAAATTCAAAGGAAAGTATTACACATCGGTTTAGAGATTAACCGATGTGTAATACTTTTCCACATCGGTTATATATAACCGATGTGTAAAATTAAAATAAAAAAATTTAAAACTCGGAATTTTTAACATTCAACATCGGTTCTTTTTGAACCGATGTGTAAAATGGTGAGTAACCACATCGGTTTTTAAATAACCGATGTATAAAATTATAAAGAAAAAAAAATAGAAATTTAGGTTACACTTTTACACATCGGTTTTTATTAACCGATGTATAAAATTTAAAAGAAAAAATCAGAATTTAAATGTTTCATGTTTACACATCGGTTTTTGCATAACCGATGTGTATAATATGTTTAACACATCGGTTTTCCTCATAACCGATGTGTAATAGTCCCATTTTTCTATTTCCCTCCGTGTGTTTTGCGCCCTCATTCTCGGTTTCTGAACGCACCCTAAAACACAACACTCCCTCCCCTCTGCTAACGCGCGTTGTCACCTGCTTTTCCATCTCTCTCTCACCGCACTCACATCCGCGAGCTACCCTCGGGTATCGTCGTCTCTCTCTCTCAGTCCCATTCTCTCTCTGCATTTCCTTCTTCTCATTCTCTCTCTCTGCATTTCCTTCTTCTCATTCTCTCTCTTTCTTTCTCTTTCTCTCTCTCGCTCCCTTCTTCACGTCCTTTTTCCCTTTTTCAATCGTAGACAAAGAAGACCATCGCGATCACTGCGAGCCTTCATTTTCTACGCTTCGTAAGAGAACCACTGAGAACCAAAGCCGCGAGCTACCCTCGTTTGCGTGAAGAGCGCCATTTTTGCTCGTCCCTCGGTATATATTTGTTTCTTCTTTAGAAAAGTTATGAACTTTGACTCGAAATGGTTGGATAATATACTTGCATGTGTTGTTCTGTTGCTCCAAGACTGGATTTTTCCGGTGGTGGTATCACCCGTCACGGCCGTCTTCTGCTGTCACGGCTTGGCCGTGACGGATTACGATCGGGAGGTTGCTTCCATTGGTTGTTACATCGCAGCGTGACCACCATCACGGCAAGGCCGTGATCGATTCTACTGTGAGGGTCTGGTTGATTGGCATGTCACGGCCGTGATGGCCATCACGGCCAGGCCGTGATAGGTTCTGCCTTGGAGGATGCTTCATTTGGTTGGTCCATCACGGCCGTGACCACCATCACGGCTAGGCCGTGATCGGTTCTGCTGTGAGGGTCTGGTTCGGTTGGCATGTCACGGCGTGATGGCCATCACGGCCAGGCCGTGATAGGTTACGCCTTAGAGGTTGCTTCACTGGTTGGTGCATCACGGCCGTGACCACCATCACGGCCGGCCGTGAGCGATTCTACTGTGAGGGTCTGGTACAGGTGACATGTCACGGCCGTGATGGGCATCACGGGATGGCGTGACCAGTTCTGACTTTTCTATTCTTTCTTTTAAGCTATACTCGATCACGGCCGTGATGGCTTTCAAGGCTAGGCCGTAATGGGCTCTGTTTGGCTAATTTTCTTCACTTTTCAAGCCCCATCTTCATGCAAGCTACATAAATAGTAAAGCCTTAGTTTCCGTTTGAGATGCAATACTAATGAGCGTACGTGTACGTGCTTAATGTACCGCTCATTGTGTTGGATCTTGAATTGTCCAAAGTTGGACAGTTTGGGAAAAAACTTTTTCTTAATTCAGTTAAAATAGTTATTCATTGGTTCTAATGTTATATACTTGATGAAAGTTCGGATTGATACATTTCCTTTCGTTCTCGGGTGCATACTTTATCGTGGTGGATGTCATCGCGTTCAAGTAGTGTACGTCGGAGACCATGGGAAATGCTTCCAAATTTTGTCGAGTATGAGCATGAGAGTTAAGGACTAATGTTAACCGAATGTTGGAAAAGTTTCTTCTCGAATGGGATAGGGCCATACCTGTCATAAGAAGTGGTTGATGAATATGTTGGACTAAGTACGAAGGTATTGGTTTAGTCATGGATCGCGGTTGGATGAATGCTAGACGGACAAGTGATGAGTATGAGAATGGAGTGGAAGATTTTCTACAGTTTGCAAAAACAAATGCTCCCGATAGTGGTAACGGAAGGTTTTATTGTCCTTGTGTTAAGCTGTTTGAATGAGAGACGACTAGAAGGCGAGGAGATACGTGATCATCTTATTTGTGAGGGGATTTGCAATAGTAATACAACATGGAAAAGCCATGCTGAATCGAAAGACAGGCCGAGGGTGTCCGATAGAGACGAAGATGATTATGTGGAAATGGACGATGGACTAGAGGACATGATCCGTGATGTTGGGCAAGAGACTTTTCGGCGCGCACATGTGTATGATACTGTGTGCAGTGAGGCGCAAGTGGGTGTGTATCCGGGGTGCACTAATTTCACACGGTTGTCAGCGGTGTTAAGATTGTTCAATGTGAAGGCGAGAAATGGGTGGAGCGATAAAAGCTTTACCGAATTGCTTGAGTTGTTGAAAGAAATGCTTCCAGAAGGCAACACATTGCCATCTCGAAACTATGAGGCGAAGAAGATATTGTGTCCGATGGGTATGGAGTATAAGAAAATACACGCTTGCCCCAATGATTGCATATTGTACAGGAAAGAGTTTGAAGAGATGCACGAGTGCCCCAGGTGTGGGGTATCACGCTACAAAGTGAAGGATGGTGATTCTAGTTGTGATGTGGTCACTAAAGGTCCTCCTGCGAAGGTGTTATGGTATCTTCCCGTGATTCCGCGGTTCAAGCATAACAAGACTTTCTTGAACTGGTTTAAAGAAAAAATTGCAAAGGATGGTACTGCTTCTGCTACATTAAAATGGCTAGCACAGGGGCCTAACTTTGATGTCATATGCTGGAGTGGGTACGATATCAATAAGTTTTCCTTCTATACAAAGTCCCAGGATGACAAAAGTACTATGCAAAACAGTGGGGTTATGGTCGTCGCTGAGTCCATGCATTTCTCTAGTTCGAAAGATAAAAACCCTGTTATGGCATCAGTTTCATACTTTGGAATCATTGAAGAGATATGGGAGGTTGATTACACGAAGTTTAGAGTACCTGTTTTTAAATGTCAGTGGGTCGACAGTAACAATGGTGTGCAAACCGATGAGTTAGGATTCAAATTGGTGGACCTTAGTAAGGTAGGTAATAAAGAGGAACCTTTCATCATGGCATCCCAAGCAAAACAAGTGTTTTATATCCGTGATCCTTCTAACAAAAGGTGGTCAGTGGTTCTCCAGGAAAAAACATGTATAACGGTAGTGAGGGAAATCACGATTCAACTCTTGATATTTATGATACTCCTTCTTTCTCAACACGAGTGCCTAATTTCAATGAGGAAAATGAAGTGGATGATGTACATGCTACTCGTAATGATCACCAAGAAGGGTTATGGGAGAACTTTACTAATTGACCACAAAGTAAGTTTAGTTTGATATTACCATCAAGTTTGGCATATTATGTGTTTACGTTGATATTTATAAGTTATGTTTATGTCCGTTGATCGATATTTATAAGTTATGTTTGATATTTATCCTGACATACTAACAAGTTTTTTTTTTTGTTTTGTGTTTAAACAGGTATACATGGCTGATCATGAGGATACACCTCCTTCATGCGGCAAATGGTCGGAGACCCCGTCTACCGGTAGAAAGGGTAGACGTGCCACACGGATGAGGCATTTGATTGCCAACCGTGGGTCAAATCGAGAGGATAAGAGTAGATTTTGATGATAACCTCAAACCTATTGGGCCAATGGAAGATCAGTTTACCAGTTTTGTGGCGACCCTTGCTAGGAACAGGCCTAGTATACTCATTGATAGGTGGAGAGATGTACCGGCGGACGTGAAGGAGCAGATATGGGAGAGTATTCTGGTATCTATACTTCTACGTCCTGTGTTTGTCTCGTATCTACTTTATTTTTATCTTAATAATATCATACGAGTAATTCGTTGATTCTTTTGGTCTTAATGTAGTTGACATTTGACATCACCGGATACATACGCTATGAAGAAGCGTTTCTTTGAAGTATCTTTGGAGAGCGTTGGAGGGGTTTTAAGGCCGACACGGGCAGATACTATATATTCGGTCCAAAAAGTAAAAAGAACCCACTTGAGGTGTATCCGTTTCTTGACAAGGCGACGTGGGATCGCTTTGTTCGAGAGCCGACGTGATCCCGACTTTCAGGTTAACTTATTTGATTTGTCTCTAAATTTATGTAATTGCATTAATTTCATTTACTTATGTAATTTAATTGTCTTTTATTTATAACGGAGAGAAGAGGAAAAAGGGGGGGGAAAACCAAAGCAAGAATGTCTACCCCCATGTCATGTCTCGTGGGGGATATAAAAAGCTTGTTAAGAAAATGGTTGAAGAGGAAAAGAAAGCACGTCGTGAGGCGACATCTCAAAGCGGATCCTAATGCTGAAAATCTTCCGAGAGGTTGTTGATCCACCTCCACCCCCACGCCATCGTTCATGGAAGAGGGGCCGACAAAGAAAAACGGGACAATATACATCCGAGGAGGCCCGCCAAGTAGTGAGAGGATTGTAAGTATAGTTTGTTGTAATTGTCATTTTAAGATTGTTACCGAATTGTAATGTGACCTGATATTTTTATGTGATAGGATGCCTTGGATGATCAGCTAACCCAAGGAACCTTTGTTCCTAGAGGACGCAATGATATCTTATCTACCGCCATCGGAGAAACCGGACCACCGGGCCGTGTCATTGGTGTTGGATGGGGAGTCGGCATTCGCCAATACCATGGTTCATCTTCACATTCCTCCCATAGGGATTCGGTTGCGAGATAGAGCACAACTAAAACAGGAGATTGCAGTGAGCTTCGACGGGGAGATGAACGAGCGGTTGCCCAGTGAGATGGCAATATTTACTTCTTTGTCCCAAGAGATGCAGTAGGTGTCCAACCCTCTGTCCAACCCTCTGTCCATGTGAGCACTAAGGGCTCATGTGATCCTCCTCATCATCCCGAAAATGATGATGATCTCTGATGATGATGATGATGATGATGATGATGATGATGATGATGATGATGACCCCGATAGGTGTGAGCTGTATGTTGATGATCATCATCATCATCGCCGCTTAGTGGCATTGGGTAGGACATATAATAAGTTAGGTAATACCATACACCATCGGTTATTATTCCGGACGATCATCCGAGGGTGTCTGTTGAGATTATTCGAGATGCTTGATGCTCGAGTCCCTGTGCCCACCGAGGAGGTTCAAACAGTGGGTCGGGCCCCCGTAACTTCATCCTCCGGCCAAGAAGACCGGTTCGACTTTCTTGTTGCATCCGAGGTATTCGGTTAGTTGTGTTTTTCTATATTTATAGTTGAAATATATTTATTATTGTTTAAAGATAATGCTTTATTTGTATTTGTTATAGGATGTTGGAAATGATATTGTGCCTAAAAGGTCGGATCTAGGAAGACCAGAGATGTCTGCTCCCTGTCAAGGTATTCATTTGACCATTTAGTTCATAACGAATTAAATAACTTAATTATCCGTGATTACTAATATATATCTATGTTGTTTAGGGGATCGACAAAGGGGTACCTGGCCATGGTGATGTTTTCAAAGATCTTGCTATACGAGGTTGTCACCATGGAGGATGATGCGGCATTGGTAACGTTGGAACATGATCCCGACCACGGTGAGCTGTATATACCAAAGAAAGAACTTATGGAGATGGCACTCAATAAAGAAATGGCCAGTTCTGCACACATATCGTTTTGGTGCACGTAAGTACATTTTATTTATAAGTTAAGTACGTAATTAATTTTTAAATACAATGATAATTAACATGTTTTTCCAATATATTAGGTATCTCGCATCGTATGTTAGTCGATCAGGGTAACCTCGCCCTTTATGGGTTCATTGACCCCATGTTCATTCGGGGTGATGTTCTCGTAGCATCGGAAGACCCGGTCACTAACATACGTGATATACTTGCCCGAGACGATCATCAATTCTATCTTGCGCCTTATCTCAATAAGTAAGTACCGGTTATTAATTTAAGTATAACTATATATGACTTACAGTCACTAATTGTTCCGCAAATACAGCAAGCATTGGCAAATTGTTGCTCTTGTACCCAAGAATGAACGTCGTGGTCTTCTTACGCTCATTGGGACATAAGCGGCGAATGAACGAAGACGGTCATCGAAACGTAAGCGTTAAAATACTTTATAATCAGTAATGCAGTTGTTTTAATTATCTCCCAAATCTATTATATATACTTTAATTAATGTTTTTGTCATGATAGGTCTATTAATGCATCCCACATGCAGCGTGGTGAAAGGCGTACTCGGGCTATCGGATGGATTATTCCCAGCGTAAGATATTTATTAGTTCAAATGCATCAAATGCAGTGGGTACAATAATTGATTTCTATTTTATTTAATTCCTCATATTCTAATTGGGTTTCATTTGTACGTAGTCACGTATACAACGTGGGTCATGGGAATGTGGCTACTATGTGATGCGGTGGATGTTGGAAATTATCTCCTCCGGGATCACCACTGAAAGATGGAGTGAGGTAAATGTTAATTGACACAATTAGAAGTAATAGTATAGATTCGTTATATGTTTTATGTTAGTTTATTACTTAAAAGTAATAATCTTTTGTCCAATTAAACTTGCAGATATTCAACAATCCATCTCCATTGTCCGGTTCGACATCAACATCATAAAGAGGCGTTGGGCAACTTTCTTTCTTGAAGTGTACCACCCATAGTTTGTATATATGTAGTTAGTTTAAAAACTTATCATATACTAGCTATAGTGTACGTACCTTTGATTGATGATATGTATTAGTGCTCGAGTCTGGTTCAATTTTTCTTCTCTCGTGTTTTGATGTAGCTTTGATAAAGTGTTGTTTTCATTCATAAGAAAATTGAATGAAGTATGTTTTGCTTTTGAATGATTGTGTCAAAACTGGTTTGGTGTTCTGTTGTTGTTTCTTGTTTGATCGAGTCTGCTTGGTTTGTTTATTGATCCGCATTAGTGAAACAGGAATGATTGAAATGTAAATATCGATTAAAAAAAAAGAGATTTTACACATCGGTTCTCAGTAACCGATGTGTATATTTAACTTTCTACATCGGTTTTACATAAAACCGATGTGTAAATTTAAATTTACACATCGGTTCTTTATAAAACCGATGTAGAAGGTCAATTTTACACATCGGTTTTTTGCAAAACCGATGTAGAAAGTTAAATTTACAACTGCTTATCAATTGCTAAATTAATTTTACACATCGGTTAGTATTAAACCGATGTTTAAAATATACTTTACACATCGGTTTTAAAACCGATGTGTAAAGTGGCAATAAACCACATCGGTCGTTTCCACATCAGTTTCAAAACCGATGTGGAAAGCCAAAAATAACCGATGTGGAATCCCCTTTGTGCACTAGTGTCACACTCATCAAACTACCCCAAGCTTAAGATTTTGCTTGTCCTCAAGCAATAACTAAGGCCAGAAAAGATAATCAATCGAAGCATTAACAGCGAATCTAGAACCCGAGTAATGAATTCAAGCAACATGCATATTCAATAAGAAACCAAGAGACAATCGATTTTAAGTCCAATTAGGAGCTTAGGTTCCCCAGATTCACATTTCTCACTAATTCGGGCACTATTCTCACCTCACTCTTGTGTTTGAGGGTATGTGACAATTCGCTCAATTTACTCAAGGAAGGAACCCTACCATAAGCTTGACTATTAACCAAATCTCTACTTTATTAATGAAAACACATAAGAATCAGGAGGTCTTTTATTTTGGTTGTAATGGGGCCATGGGATTAATTGTTGGGGGGGACATCAAGAAAAGGAAAATTCTAGAAGGCTAAGCAAAATCAAACAGCGCAAAGCATGACACCTCCAAAAATCCTTTTTAGGCTTCAGTTTTCCACCTTTGTTTCTTTTTTTTTTCTCCCTTTCTTTTTCTCATCACCTTCTCCATTTTTTTTAATTTATTTATTTGAAGAAGGGGAGATTTTCAACTTTAGAGAAATTTTTTCTAACTTTTTATCCCACAATTTATTCTTTAAACTACCCTTTTTGGCCTTTTGCAACACTTTAAGAGGTGCCATACCAAGCATTGTTCATTAAAATAAGTCAAGGTACCAAGAAAAGTATTTTATTCTTCTAGGCTCAAAATTGGGCAACTAAGGGGTAGCAATTTATCAGTCAAAGTTCAGGAGGCCAGAAAAATACCTAGTGCCTCAATCATTTTCAAATGTGTTTTCAAAAATTTTTAAGTTTCAAAACGGTTTCAAGTCAAGTTCTAGAGGACAGAATCCAAGAGGAATAAAACACTCGATCACAAGGAATTGGGTCGATTTAGTGAGTACCCCTTTTTGGCTCAAAATCTCACATTTAGTTGTTTAGAATCAATGAGAAACCTAAATCTAAGGAACCACATGCTAATTATTAACTATCAAAAGATCGTCTCAAGCATTTTTCATTTTTAGTCTATCACAATAATGCAAAAATGGGTTCAAAAATTCACTGTCTTAATTCAATTGGCATAAAGTTCTTCACTATATATTGAAGGCATATCCTAAGCAAGGGGCAGTTTAATCATGTGATATATGAAAAACTAACCCTAATGAATGCAACATGCAAGAATGCAAAAATGATACCCCTACCCCAAGCTTAAAAACTTACATTGTCCCCAATGTAAATAATTAAGTCGTATGGAGGATGAAATAAAAAAAAAAGGAACAAAATAACTCACTGAGGTGGTGGGTACTGGATCAGATGCCAGTCGTAGAGCTTCTGGAGCATGGCTCTCTGCTCGCACTGCTCCTCCATAATGCGCTCCTGGTTTGCTAAGATGGTGTCAAAAGTGGATGCGAACCGCGCATAGGGATCATCGGACGGTGCGTGCGTACCTGCAGAGGAAGAAGATGGGTGCCCAGATGGCCTAGCCTGCAGTGGCGGGTGTAAAGGCCTTTGTATCCTAATCGGCTGAGGCTCCTCTCCCACCGGAACTTTCCAATTTGCCGGATTTGTTACATCTAGAAGTGTGGGTTAGGGAGAGGAATTGGGTGCCTGCGCCTTGGGTGTTTCAAGCAGTATATGTCATCCTCCTGGATGATCATCCCCATGGCCTCACAAGCCTGCAAGGAGATACGGGTCCGTCCAAGGGCGGCCTCAAAACCATCTAGATCAAAGTTGAAGTGATGGCATATGGTGGTGATGTCGTGCGATCCGGCAAGTGTACCGGATTCGTCGCCAAGTAATAAAAAGATATCGATCCCACAGGGACCGTGATCTCAAATCGCAACTAATTATCAAATTTATTAAACCGGACTATAAAAAAGGACTTTGAAAAGGATTTTGATTTTTGAAATAAGAGATAACTTAGAAAAATCAGATAAGGAATGCAATCAAGTAAAACAGAAAGTAAATCAATTTGTGGTTTTTAAGATCTAAAGGGATTCCTAGGAATTTGGGTTACCAACAAGATCGTTTATGTTACCAAATTGACTACCCCTTGTTAATTATCAAAATTGCCTTGAAGGAGAATTTATCCTCAAATAGTTGATGCTCCCTCTCGGGTTACAAAAACCGTGCCCGATTAAACCAACCCCTACTCTCGTGGTAGTTGAATTTAGATCAGACCCTTTAAGTTTTGTGACAATTAGTGAATCCTCGAAGGACCGCTTCTAACTCTCGTGATTTAAGTCCTAAGTCTGATTCTATAGATCCGACACCTAAGTTCACCACTAGGTTCCTCCTTAGGGTATCTACGTCACGCAAATAAGCGGCCGCCGAATTCGCGAGTAATTAAAACAATAGAAATCAGATCTAAAGCAAGATCGAAATTAACAAAGGTATAACATCAAATTAACAACATAAAACAACCTTGGGCATAACCCCAATCCCTAGAAATAAAGCTACTACTCAAGCATTGCCATGGTGATGACAAGCTTGATTAACAAAAACATTAATGAAAACTAAGAGAGGAGAAGGAGAAGAAGAAGAGAGATCCTAAAAATTTGCCTAAGTGTAGCAGCCCCATAAGTGTCCCCAAATTCGAGCCCCTAGGTTCTATTTATAAGGTTGGGAAATTTGAATCCTAAACCAATACAAAACCCAGATCAAATCAGTTGTTGAAGATCCATAGAATGCGCGTCATGGCCGTGATGGCCATCACGTCCTGGTCGTGACAGCTTCTGCCTTGAACGTTGCTTCTCTAATTGGTCTGGCACGGCCATGATGGGCATCACGACCTGGCCGTGACAGATTCTGCCTTGAAGGGGTCTAGCTCAGTTGACATGTCACGGTCGTGATGGGCATCACGGCCTGGCCGTGACGGCTTCTGACTTTTACATTCTTCCTTTTCAGCTTCACTGGATCATGGCCGTGATGGGCATCACGGCTAGGCCGTGATCAGCTCTATTTGCCTCATTTTCTTGCCTTCTAAGCTCCATCTTCATGCCAGCTTCAACACAACTGATTCTGGGCAATTTAGTCTTCGATTCCTGCACACAAGCACCACAAAACCACCTTACTCGTTCAAGGTGAAATTAATAAATAATCAAATAAAATATGCCTAAACTATATGAGAATGCATGCAAAATGTCATGGAAATATGAGGTGAAATCACACTCATCAACCAGCTACTAGACGGTTCGATTAGTCTTTCGCCACTATACCCAAGTCAGAAGAAGGATTTGCACGTCAGTATCGCTGCGGGCCTCCACCAGAGTTTCCTCTGGCTTCGCCCCGCACATGCATAGTCCACCATCTTTCAAGTCCCGACAGGTATGCCCTCACTCGAACCCTTCACAGAACATCAGGGTCGATCGGCGGTGCAACCCACAAGGGGATCCCACCAGTCATCTTGCTTACGCCTTACGGGTTTACTCGCCACTGGCTCGCACACATGTCAGACTCCTTGGTCTGTGTTTCAAGACGGGCCGAATGTGGAGCCCACAGCCCGACACCTGGAGCACCTAGGTGCCGAAGCACGCGGAGGTGGCATGTGCTGCCATCCACAATCGCGATGACGATGTCTCCACGAGCATGCCAACAGCACGGGCTTGGGCCACCATCACAATTCGCGTCGGTCAATGCCCTGAGTCGATAGGCAGACCGGCTCTCGTCGTTCCACATCCGACCGAGGCACATCGCCGGCCCCCATCCGCTTCCCTCCCGACAATTTCAAGCACTCTTTGACTCTCTTTTCAAAGTCCTTTTCATCTTTCCCTCGCGGTACTTGTTCGCTATCAGTCTCTCGCTAGTATTTAGCCTTGGATGGAATTTAGCGCCCAATTGGGGCTGCATTCCCAAACAACCCGACTCGCCGACAGCGCCTCGTGGTACGACAGGGTCCGAGCACAACGGGGCTTTCACCCTCTCCGACACCCCCTTCCAGGGGACTTGGGCCCGATCTGCCACTGAGGACGCTTCTCCAGACTATAATTCAGACGTCGAGGGCGACCGATTCTCATGGTGGGCTCTTCCCGGTTCGCTCGCCGTTACTAAGGGAATCCTTGTTAGTTTCTTTTCCTCCGCTTATTGATATGCTTAAGTTCAGCGGGTAGCCCCGCCTAACCTAAGGTCCCGTCGTGGGCAGCCAACAGCCGCTCATGGGTCAAAGAGTCCCAAATCCGGTAGGGGTGACACACACGATCGACTCGAGCTTTTACTCAACCACCATCCAGCGCGGCGCACTCCACCATAGACTCAGTTCTCAGTCAACCGTGAGGCATCGCTCACGGGAAGCCAACACTCACCCCTTTACTATGGCTAGCCACAGGGCTGAGGCATTGGGGCAATGATGTACGACACCCAAGAAGGTGTGCCCTCGGCCTAATGGCTTCGGGCACAACTTACCTTCAATGACTCGATGGTTCACGTGATTCTACAATTCACACCATTTCGCTACGTTCTTCATCGATGCAAGAGCCGATATATCAGTTGCCGAGAGTCTTTTGGATACACGTGTCGCAACGCCACCACACAGGCACCGTCTTCGGGGCCAACGGAGGACGTGCTAGACAATCTAGATTTCCTTGGCGTATTCGGCGCAGGGGTTTTGTTAATGGGCCAGGATAGGCCCGCACAAGGAGGGCACCTCCCAACAATAGGGGGACTGAGGCGCCATGCACCTCAAGCCGCACCCAAGGAGTCAAACAAATTCACGGGTCGCACTACTA
>JAUPTC010002485.1:0-12380 GCA_030762895.1 Sophora flavescens
AGTCTATTTTGGCTCTATTAGGATCGAACAAGTCCATTTGGGCTCCAATAGGACCAAAGAGGTACAAATTGACCCAGATAGGTCCTATATGACCAAAAAAGTCCATTTGGGCTCTATTAGGATCAAACAAGTCCATTTGGGCTCCATTAGGACCAAAGAAATACAAATTGGCCCCGTTAGGTCCTATGTGACCTAAAAAGTCCATTTGGGCTCTATGAGGATCACACAAGTCCATTTGGGCTCCAATAGGACCAAAGAAGTACAAATTGGCCCAGTTAGGTCCTATATGACCTAAAAAGTCCATTTGGGCTCTATGAGGATCACACAAGTCCATTTGGGCTCCAATAGGACCAAAGAAGTACAAATTGGCCCAGTTAGGTCCTATATGATCTAAAAATTCCATTTGGGCTCTATTTCGATCAAACAAGTCCATCTGAGCTCCAATAGGACCAAAGAAGTACAAATTGGCCCAGTTAGGTCCTATATGACCTAAAAAGTCCATTTGGGCTCTATTAGGATCAAACAAGTCCATTTGGGCTCCAATAGGACCAAAGAAGTACAAATTGGCCCGGTTAGGTCCTATATGACCTAAAAAGTCCATTTGGGCTCTATTAGGATCAAACAAGTCCATTTGGGCTCTGATAGGACCAAACAAGTACAAAGTGGCCCATTAGGTCCTATATGACCTAAAAGTGCATTTGGCTCTATTAGTATTAAACAAGTCCATTTGGGCTCCAATAGGACCAAGGAAGTACAAATTGGCCCAGTTAGGTCCTATATGACCTAAAAAGTCCATTTGGGCTCTATTAGGATCAAACAAGTCCATTTGGGCTCTGATAGGACCAAGAAGTACAAATTGGCCCATTTGGTCCTATATGACCTAAAAGTCCATTTGGGCTCTATTAGGATCAAACAAGTCCATTTGGGCTCCAATAGGACCAAAGAAGTACAAATTGGCCCGATTAGGTCCTATATGACCAAAAAGTCCATTTGGCTCTATTAGGATCAAACAAGTCCATTTGGGCTCCAATAGGACCAAGAAGTACAAATTGGCCCAGTTAGGTCCTATATGACCTAAAAGTCCATTTGGGCTCTACTAGGATCAAACAAGTCCATTTGGGCTCCAATAGGACCAAAGAAGTACAAATTGGCCCATTTGGTCCTATATGACCTAAAAGTCCATTTGGGCTCTATTAGGATCAAACAAGTCCATTTGGGCTCCAATAGGACCAAGAAGTACAAATTGGCCCGATTAGGTCCTATATGACCTAAAAGTCCATTTGGGCTCTATTAGGATCAAACAAGTCCATTTGGGCTCCATAGGACCAAGTACAAATTGGCCGATTAGGTCCTATATGACCAAAAAGTCCATTTTGGCTCTATTAGGATCAAACAAGTCCATTTGGGCTCAATAGGACCAAGAAGTACAAATTGGCCCATTAGGTCCTATATGACCAAAAAGTCCATTTGGGCTCTATTAGGATCAAACAAGTCCATTTGGGCTCCAATAGGACCAAAGAAGTACAAATTAGCCCATTAGGTCCTATGACCTAAAAGTCCATTTGGGCTCTATTAGGATCAAACAAGTCCATTTGGGCTCCAATAGGACCAAGAAGTACAAATTGGCCCATTAGGTCCTATATGACCTAAATAGTCCATTTGGGCTCTACTAGGATCAAACAAGTCCATTTGTGCTCCAACGGACCAAGAAGTACAAATTGGCCAGTTAGGTCTATGCCTAGCCCGTCATTTGGGTTCTATTAGGATCAAACAAGTCCATTTGGGCTCCAATAGGACCAAAGAAGTACAAATTGCCCAGTTAGGTCTATATGACCTAGCAACATTTGCTCTATTAGATCAAACAAGTCCATTTGGGCTCCAATAGGACCAAAGAAGACAAATTGGCCCATTAGGTCCTATATGACCTAAAAAGTCCATTTGGGCTCTATTAGGATCAAACAAGTCCATTTGGGCTCCATTAGGACCAAGAAGTACAAATTGGCCCATTAGGTCCTATATGACACAAAAGTCCATTTTGGCTCTATTAGGATCGAACAAGTCCATTTGGGCTCCAATAGGACCAAAGAAGTACAAATTGACCCAGTTAGGTCTATATGACCAAAAGTCCATTTGGCTCTATTAGGATCAAACAAGTCCATTTGGGCTCAATAGGACCAAAGAATACAAATTGCCCGTTAGGTCTATATGACCTAAAAGTCCATTTGGCTCTATTAGGATCACAAGTCCATTTGGGCTCCAATAGACCAAAGTACAAATTGGTTAGGTCTATATGACCTAAAAAGTCCATTTGGGCTCTATTAGGATCACACAAGTCCATTTGGGCTCCAATAGGACCAAAGAAGTACAAATTGGCCCGTTAGGTCCTATATGACCTAAAAAGTCCATTTGGGCTCTATTTGGATCAAACAAGTCCATTTGAGCTCCAATAGGACCAAGAAGTACAAATTGGCCATTAGGTCCTATATGACCAAAAAGTCCATTTTGGCTCTATTAGGATCAAACAAGTCCATTTGGGCTCCAATAGGACCAAGAAGTACAAATTGGCCGATTAGGTCTATATGACCTAAAAGTCCATTTGGGCTCTATTAGGATCAAACAAGTCCATTTGGGCTCAATAGGACCAAAAGTACAAATTGGCCCGATTAGGTCATATACTAAAGTCATTTGGCTCTATTAGGATCAAACAAGTCCATTTGGGCTCCAATAGGACCAAAGAAGTACAAATTGCCGATTAGGTCCTATGACCTAAAAGTCCATTTGGGCTCTATTAGGATCAAACAAGTCCATTTGAGCTCAATAGGACCAAAGAAGTACAAATTGGCCCGATTAGGTCCATATGACCTAAAAGTCCATTTGGCTCTATTAGGATCAAACAAGTCCATTTGGGCTCCAATAGGACCAAGAAGTACAAATTGGCCCATTAGGTCCTATATGACCTAAAAGTCCATTTTGGCTCTATTAGGATCAAACAAGTCCATTTGGGCTCAATAGGACAAAAAGTACAAATTGCGATTAGGTCTATATGACCAAAAAAGTCCATTTGGGCTCTATTAGGATCAAACAAGTCCATTTGGGCTCCAATAGGACCAAAAGTACAAATTGGCCCAGTTAGGTCCTATATGACCTAAAAGTCCATTTTGGCTCTATTAGGATCAAACAAGTCCATTTGGGCTCCAATAGGACCAAGAAGTACAAATTGCCCATTAGGTCTATATGACCAAAAGTCCATTTGGCTCTATTAGGATCAAACAAGTCCATTTGGGCTCCAATAGGACCAAAAAGTACAAATTAGTCTATTAGGTCATATGACCTAAAAGTCCATTTGGCTCTATTAGGATCAAACAAGTCCATTTGAGCTCAATAGGACCAAAGAAGTACAAATTGGCCCATTAGTCTATATGACCTAAAAGTGCATTTGGGCTCTATTAGGGTCAAACAAGTCCATTTGGGCTCCATTAGGACCAAGAAGTACAAATTGGCCCATAGGTCTATACGACCTAAAAGTCCATTTGGGCTCTATTAGGATCAAACAAGTCCATTTGGGCTCCATAGGACCAAGAAGTACAAATTGGCCGTTAGGTCTATATGACCAAAAAGTCCATTTTGGCTCTATTAGGATCAAACAAGTCCATTTGGGCTCCAATAGGACCAAAGAAGTACAAATTGGCCCAGTTAGGTCCTATGACCTAAAAGTCCATTTGGGCTCTATTAGGATCAAACAAGTCCATTTGGGCTCAATAGGACCAAAGTACAAATTGGCCTTTGGTCCTTTATGACCTAAAGTCCATTTGGGCTCTATTAGGATCAAACAAGTCCATTTGGGCTCTAATAGGACCAAGAAGTACAAATTGGCCCAGTTAGGTCCTATATGACCTAAAAGTCCATTTGGGCTCTATTAGGATCAAACAAGTCCATTTGGGCTCAATAGGACCAAGATGTACAAATTGGCCCGTTAGGTCTATATGACCAAAAAGTCTATTTTGGCTCTATTAGGATCGAACAAGTCCATTTGGGCTCCAATAAGACCAAAGAGGTACAAATTGACCCAATAGGTCCTATATGACCAAAAAGACCATTTGGGCTCTATTATGTTCACAAAAGTCCATTTGGGCTCCAATAGGACCAAAGAAGTACAAATTGGCCCGATTAGGTCCTATATGACCTAAAAGTCCATTTGGGCTCTATTAGGATCAAACAAGTCCATTTGGGCTCAATAGGACCAAAAAGTACAAATTGGCCCAGTTAGGCCCTATATGACCTAAAAGTCCATTTGGGCTCTACTAGGACCAAACAAGTCCACTGGATCCCATAGGACCAAGAAGTACAAATTGGCCGATTAGGTCCTATATGACCTAAAAGTCCATTTGGGCTCATTAGATCAAACAAGTCTTGGCTCTATTAGGATCAAAGTCCATTTGGCTCCAATAGGACCAAAGAAGTACAAATTCATTAGGTCTATATGACCAAAGTCCATTGGCTATAGACCATCCATTTGCTCTATTAGATTCAAACAAGTCCATTTGGGCTCCAATAGGACCAAAAAGTACAAATTGGCCCAGTTAGGTCCTATATGACCAAAAAGTCCATTTTGGCTCTATTAGGATCAAACAAGTCCATTTGGGCTCCAATAGGACCAAAGAAGTACAAATTGGCCGATTGGTCCTATATGACCTAAAAGTCCATTTGGGCTCTATTAGGATCAAACAAGTCCATTTGGGCTCATAAAAAACAAATAGGTCCTATATGACCTAAAAGTCCATTTGGGCTCTATTAGGATCAAACAAGTCCATTTGGGCTCCAATAGGACCAAAGAAATACAAATTGCCCCGTTAGGTCCTATATGACCTAAAAGTCCATTTGGGCTCTATTAGGATCACACAAGTCCATTTGGGCTCCAATAGGACCAAGAAGTACAAATTGGCCCGATTGGTCTATATGACCTAAAAAGTCCATTTGGGCTCTTTTAGGATCACACAAGTCCATTTGGGCTCCAATAGGACCAAAGAAGTACAAATTGGCCCAGTTAGGTCTATATGACCTAAAAAGTCCATTTGGGCTCTATTTGGATCAAACAAGTCCATTTAGCTCAATAGGACCAAAGAAGTACAAATTGGCCCGTTAGGTCTATATGACCTAAAAGTCCATTTGGGCTCTATTAGGATCAAACAAGTCCATTTGGGCTCCAATAGGACCAAAAGTACAAATTGGCCAATTAGGTCTATATGACCTAAAAGTCCATTTGGCTCTATTAGGATCAAACAAGTCCATTTGGGCTCAAGGACCAAAGAAGTACAAATCCATTAGGTCTATATGACCTAAAAGTCCATTTGGGCTCTATTAGGATCAAACAAGTCCATTTGGGCTCCAATAGGACCAAAGAAGTACAAATTGGCCCAGTTAGGTCCTATATGACCGAAAAAGTGCATTTTGGCTCTATTAGGATGAAACAAGTCCATTTGGGCTCAAATAGGACCAAGTACAATTGCCGGTTAGGTCCTATGATCTAAAAAGTCCATTTGGGCTCTATTAGGATCAAACAATTCCATTTGGGCTCAATAGGACCAAAGAAGTACAAATTGGCCCGATTAGGTCTATATGACCTAAAAGTCCATTGGGCTCTATTAGGATCAAACAAGTCCATTTGGGCTCCAATAGGACCAAAGAAGTACAAATTGGCCGATTAGGTCTATATGACCAAAAAGTCCATTTGGGCTGTTTTAGGATCAAACAAGTCCATTTGGGCTCTAATAGGACCAAGAAGTACAAATTAGCCTTAGGTCATATGACCTAAAAAGTGCATTTGGCTCTATTAGGATCAAACAAGTCCATTTGAGCTCCAATAGGACCAAGAAGTACAAATTGGCCGTTAGGTCTATATGACCTAAAAAGTCCATTTGGGCTCTATTAGGGTCAAACAAGTCCATTTGGGCTCCAATAGGACCAAGTACAAATTGGCCCATAGGTCCTATACGACCTAAAAGTCCATTTGGGCCTATTAGGATCAAACAAGTCCATTTGGGCTCCATAGGACCAAGAAGTACAAATTGCCCAGTTAGGTCCTATATGACCAAAAAGTCCATTTGGCTCTATTAGGATCAAACAAGTCCATTTAATAGGAAGTACAAATTGGCCCTATTAGGTCTATATGACCTAAAAAGTCCATTTGGGCTCTACTAGGATCAAACAAGTCCATTTGGGCAAAAAAAGTACAAAGTTGGTCCTATATGACCTAAAAGTCCATTTGGGCTCTATTAGGATCAAACAAGTCCATTTGGGCTCTAATAGGACCAAGAAGTACAAATTGCCGATTAGGTCCTATATGACCTAAATGTCCATTTAGGCTCTATTAGGATCAAACAAGTCCATTTGGGCTCATTAGGACCAAGATGTACAAATTGGCAGTTAGGTCCTATATGACCCAAAAAGTCTATTTTGGCTCTATTAGGATCAAACAAGTCCATTTGGGCTCCAATAGGACAAAGAGGTACAAATTGGCCGATAGGTCCTATATGACCAAAAAAGTCCATTTGGGCTCTATTAGGATCAAACAAGTCCATTTGGGCTCCAATAGGACCAAAGAAGTACAAATTGGCCCATTAGGTCCTATATGACCTAAAAAGTCCATTTGGCTCTATTAGGATCAAACAAGTCCATTTGGGCTCAATAGGACCAAAAGTACAAATTGGCCAGTTAGGTCCTATATGACCTAAAAAGTCCATTTGGGCTCTATGGATCAAACAAGTCCATTTGTGCTCCAATAGGACCAAGAAGTACAAATTGCCCAGTTAGGTCCTATATGACCTAAAAGTCCATTTTTGCTCTATTAGGATCAAACAAGTCCATTTGGGCTCCAATAGGACAAGAAGTACAATAGCCAGTTAGGTCATATGACCTAAAAGTCCATTTGGCTCTATTAGATCAAACAAGTCCATTTGTTCAATAGGACCAAGAAGTACAAATTGGCCCGATTAGGTCCTATATGACCTAAAAAGTCCATTTGGGCTCTATTAGGGTCAAACAAGTCCATTTGGGCTCCATTAGGACCAAGAAGTACAAATTGGCCCATTAGGTCTATATGACCTAAAAGTCCATTTGGGCTCTATTAGGATCAAACAAGTCCATTTGGGCTCCAATCGGACCAAGAATTACAAATTGGCCCGGTTAGCTCCTATATGAACCAAAAAGTCCATTTGGGCTCTATTAGGTTCAAACAAGTCCATTTGGGCTCCAATAGGACCAAAAGTACAAATTGGCCCGATTAGGTCTATATGACCTAAAAGTCCATTTGGGCTCTACTAGGATCAAACAAGTCCATTTGGGCTCCATAGGACCAAGAAGTACAAATTGGCCCATTAGGTCCATATGACCTAAAAAGTCCATTTGGGCTCTATTAGGATCAAACAAGTCCATTTGGGCTCCAATAGGACCAAGGAAGTTCAAATTGGCCCAGTTAGGTCCTATATGACCTAAAAAGTGCATTTTGGCTCTATTAGGATCAAACAAGTCCATTTGGGCTCCAATAGGACCAAAGAAGTACAAATTGGCCCAGTTAGGTCCTATATGACCTAAAAGTCCATTTGGGCTCTATTAGGATCAAACAAGTCCATTTGGGCTCCAATATTTCCAAAGAAGTACAAATTGGCCCAGTTAGGTCCTATACGACCTAAAAAGTCCATTTGGGCTCTATTAGGATCAAACAAGTCCATTTGGGCTCCAATAGGTTCAAAGAAGTACAAATTGGCCCGATTAGGTCTATATGACCTAAAAAGTCCATTTGGGCTCTATTAGGATCAAACAAGTCCATTTGGGCTCAATAGGACCAAGAAGTACAAATTGGCCCAGTTAGGTCTATATGACCTAAAAAGTCCATTTGGGCTCTATTAGGATCAAACAAGTCCATTTGGGCTCCATAGGACCAAAGAAGTACAAATTGGCCCATTAGGTCATATGACCTAAAAGTCCATTTGGGCTCTATTAGGATCAAACAAGTCCATTTGGGCTCCATAGGACCAAGAAGTACAAATTGGCCCGATTAGGTCCTATATGACCAAAAAGTCCATTTGGGCTCTATTAGGATCAAACAAGTCCATTTGGGCTCCAATAGGACCAAGAAGTACAAATTGGCCCATTAGGTCCTATATGACCTAAAAGTCCATTTGGGCTCTATTAGGATCAAACAAGTCCATTTGGGCTCCAATAGGACCAAGAAGTACAAATTGGCCCGATTAGGTCTATATGACCTAAAAAGTCCATTTGGGCTCTATTAGGATCAAACAAGTCCATTTGGGCTCAATAGGACCAAAAGTACAAATTGGCCCAGATTAGGTCCATATGACCTAAAAAGTCCATTTGGGCTCTATTAGGATCAAACAAGTCCATTTGGGCTCCAATAGGACCAAAGAAGTACAAATTGGCCCGGTTAGGTCCTATATGACCTAAAAAGTGCATTTTGGCTCTATTAGGATCAAACAAGTCCATTTGGGCTCCAATAGGACCAAAGAAGTACAAATTGGCCCGGTTAGGTCCTATATGAACTAAAAAGTCCATTTGGGCTCTATTAGGATCAAACAAGTCCATTTGGGCTCCATAGGACCAAAGAAGTACAAATTGGCCCAGTTAGGTCCTATATGACCTAAAAAGTCCATTTGGGCTCTATTAGGATCAAAAAGTCCATTTGGCTCCAATAGGACCAAAGAAGTACAAATTGGCCCAGTTAGGTCCTATATGACCTAAAATGTCCAGTTGGGCTCTATTAGGATCAAACAAGTCCATTTGGGCTCCAATAGGACTAAAGATGTACAAATTGGCCCTTTAGGTCTTATATGACCTAAAAAGTGCATTTTGGCTCTATTAGGATCAAACAAGTCCATTTGGGCTCATATAGGACCAAAGAAGTACAAATTGGCCCGTTAGGTCCTATATGACCTAAAAGTCCATTTGGGCTCTATTAGGATCAAACAAGTCCATTTGGGCCCCATAGGACCAAAGAAGTACAAATTGGCCCTTTAGGTCATATATGACCTAAAAGTCCATTTGGCTCTATTAGGATCAAACAAGTCCATTTGGCTCCAATAGGACCAAAAGTACAAATTGGCCCGATTAGGTCCTATATGACCTAAAAAGTCCATTTGGGCTCATTAGGATCAAACAAGTCCATTTGGGCTCAATAGGACCAAAGAAGTACAAATTGGCCCAGTTAGGTCCTATATGACCTAAAAGTCCATTGGCTCTAGTGGATCAAAGGGGTTGGTAATTTCTTCGGCTTTCCAACGTCGGTTTTGTGATGCGAAGAAAGCGAGCCGATGTAGTTTATTTTCCGCTTTACGCCGGTTTTAAAACCGTGTATAAGTCTATTTTAAACATCGGTTTAATCCTAACGATGTGTAAAATTAATTTAGCAATTGATAATGCGAGTTGTAAGTTAACTTTCTACCGGTTTCAAAACCGGTGTGTAATTGACCTTCGCGGTTTTATAAAGATTGTGTGAAAGATAAATTTGCACCGGTTTAAAGTAAAACCGTGGGAAAACCTCCCCATCGACCAGAACCGTGTATAAATCTATTTTTTTTAGTCGATTTTACATTTCAATCATTCTGTTCAATAATGAAGATCAATAAACAAGCAGATGCGATCAAACAAAAACAACATCGAGAACAGCAAGCCAGTTTTGACACGATCATTTAAAAGCAAAACATGCCATTGAATCTTGCTTAGAAACAAAACTATCAAATACATCAAAATACGAGAAGAAATTAGAACAGGACGAGCACTAATACATATCATAGGTCATCACTATAACTAGTATATGATAAGTTTTTAAACTAACTACATATATACAAACTATGGGTGGTATACTTAGAAAAGGTGCCGGCCTCTTTATGATGTTGATGTGAAGGGAGACAATGGAGATGGATTGTTGAATATCGCAAGTTTAATTGGAAAAAGATTGTACTTTTAAGTAATAAACTAACATAAAACATATAAATCCTATCTATTACTCCTAATTGTGTCAATTAACATTACCTCAGCTCCGTCTTTTGATCCGGAGGAGATAATTTCCAGCATCCCTTGCATCACACAGTAATACATTCCCATGACCCACGTTGTATACGTGACTAATTACAAATGAACCCAATTAGAATATGAGGAATTAAATAAAATAGAAATCAATTATTGTACCCACTGCATTTGATGCATTTGAACTAATAAATATCTTACGTGGGGAATAATCCGTCGATAGAGAGTGCGCCTTTCACCGCTGCATGCAGGATGCATTAATAGACCTATCATGACAAAAACATTAATTAAAGTATATATAATAGATTGGAGATAATTAAAATAACTGCATTCACGTTATAAAGTATTTTAACTTACGTTTGATGACCGTCTTCGATTCATTGCAAACATGTCCCAATGAGCGAAGAAACCACGGCGTTCATTCTTGGTACAAGAGCAATTGCCAATGTTCTATGTTTGGGAACAGTTAGTGGTAAGTCATATATAGTTATACTTAAATTAATAGGGTACTCACTTAGATAAGGGGAGATAGAATTGATGATCGTCTGGGCAAGTATATCACGTATGTTGGTGACGGGTCTTAGATACTAGAGAACATCACCACTGAATGAACATGGAGTCAATGAACCCGTAAAGGTGGGGTTACGATGGACTAACATACGATGCGAATACCTAATATATTGGAAAAACATGTTAATTATCATTGTATTTAAAAATTAATTACATCATAACTTATAAATAAAATGTACATTTCCAAAAGCGATATGTGTGCAGAACTGGCCATTTCTTTATTGAGTGCCATCTCCATAAGTTCTTTCTTTGGTATATCGATCCACGGTGGCATCATGTTCCAGCGTTACCAAGGGTGCATCATCCTCCATGAGTACACTTTGTAAGATCTTTTAAAACATCACCATGGCCAGGTCCCCTTTGTCGATCCCCTAAACAACATAGATATATATTAGTAATCACGGATAATTAAGTTATTTAATTCGTTGTGAACTAAATGGTCAAATGAATACCTTGGCGGAGCGAGACATCTACGGTCTCCCTAGATCCGACCTTTTGGCCGATATCATTTCCAACATCCTATAACAAATACAAATAAAGCATTATCTTTCAACAATAATAAATATATTTCAGCTATGAATATAGAAAAACACAACTAACTGAATACCTCGGATGCAACAAAAAAGTTGACCCGGTCTTGGCCGGAGGAGTTACAAGGGCGACATTTTTTGAACCTCGCGGTCGGGACGGGGACTCGAGCATCGACATCTCGAATAATCTCAAGACACCCCTCGAGATGATGGGTCCGGAATAGCCGATGGTGTATGGTATTACCTAACTTATTATATGTCTAATGACACTGGCGGTGATGATGATGATCATCAACATCGGCTCACACCCATCGAGTCGTCATCATCATCGTCATCATCATCATCATCATATCATCTGACATCATCATTATTTTAGGGATGATGAGGAGGATCACATGAGCCCTAGTACTCACACATGGGCGAGAGGGTTGGGCGGAGGGTTTGACACAAGGTGTCATCTCTTGAGAGAAAGAATGATATTGCCATCTCAGGCAAAGCGCTCGTTCATCTACAGTAGGGATGCAATCTCTGTTTTAGTTGTGCTCTACAGCAAAATCACTGGGAGGAGTGTGAAGATAGACCATGGTAATGGCGAATGCTGGCTCCACAATCCACCACCAGCCACGGCCGAGGTGAATGGTTTACATGGCGGTAGATAAGATATCATTGCGTCCTCTAGGAACAAAAGTTCCTTGGGTTTCCAGTCATCAAAGCATTCTATCACATAAAATATCGGGTCGCATTGCAATTCGGTAACAATCTTAAAATAACAATTACAACAAGTAGCTAAGTCCTCCCGGATACTTGGCGGGCCTCCTCGGATGTATATTGTCCCGTTTTTCTTTATCGGCCCCTCTTCCATGAGCGATGGCGTGAGGTGAGGTGGATCGACAACCTCGGAAGAAATTTGACATTAGGATCCACTTTGAGAGCCTGCTGGCGTGCTTTCTTTTCCTCTTCAACCATTTTTCTTAACAAGCTTTTATGTCCCCCACAGAGACATGACGTGGGGGTAAACATTCTTACTTTGGTTTTCTCCCCTTTTTTCCTCTTCTCCAATTATAAATAAAAGACAATTAAATTGTATTAAGTGAAATTAATGCAATTACATAAATTTAGAAACAAATCAAATAAGTTAACCTAAGAGCTGGGATCACGTCGACGAACAAGCGTCCCACGTCGCCTTCCAAAAAACGGATACACCCAAGTGGGTTCTTTTACTTTTGGACCGAATATATAGTA
>JAUPTC010002486.1:0-12355 GCA_030762895.1 Sophora flavescens
GTTCATAGATGATATTTTGATATACTCTAGGACATCGAGAGGATCATGAGGAGCATTTGAGGTTAGTGTTGCGGATTACGAGGAAGAACAATCGTATGCAAAGCCAGAAAAGTGTGAATTTTGGCTTGATGAGGTGAAGTTTATAGGACACCTTTGTATCTCGGGGTGGTGTAGCGGTTGACTCTAGTAAGGTTGATGCGGTGCTTGGATGGGAGCAACCTAAGTCGATGTGAAGTGAGGAGTTTCCTAGGACTTGGGAGTTCTTGCGGGGAAGTCCATAGAAGGGTGCTCTCGACTAGCCTTACCTCTCACCAAGTTGACTAGGAAAGGAAAATCTTTTGAGTGGGATAAGGAATGCGAAGAGAATTTTGAGGAGCTTAAGAGAAGATTGGTGTCATCACCGGTCTTAACCATTCTAGATCCTTCAGTTAGTTTTGTGGTATATTGTGACGCTTCTAAGAATGGTTTAGGTTGTATGTTGATGCAGGAAGGTAGGGTAGTGACTTATGCATCTAGGCAGCTTAGGCCACATGAGGGGAATTACCCTACCCATGACCTAGAGCTAGCAGCGGTGATTTTTGCCCTTAAGATCGGAGGCATTACCTTTATAGGGCAAGTTTGAAGTTTTTAGTGACCATAAAAGCCTTAAATATCTATTCGACTAGAAGGAGTTGAACATGAGACAATGAAGGTGGATGGAGTTCCTTAAGGACTATGACTTCAAGTTGAAGTACCATCCAGGGAAAGGCCAATATGGTGGACGATGCTTTGAGTAGGAGGTCCCTACACGTGTCGAGCTTGGTGGTGCAAGAGCTGTACCTCACGGAAGAATTTGGGGACATGAATGCTGGAGGTGTTGGGTGTGTCCTTAAATGTATTAAGTTTGAATCTGAATGGGTTGGAAATTAATAGTGACCTTAGAGATGAGGTTAGGCGGGAACAACTTTTAGACCAAGAGCTGCAGTCTCGATTGGGACAAGAGGGTTATGAGTTGTCTATTGATGGGCTAGTGAAGTTTAAGAATGGGATCGTTGTTCCTAAGGAGGGAGCCTTAGAGAGAAGATATTAGAGGAAGCTCATAAGGGAAAGTTTACCATACATCACAGGATAACTAAGATGTACCAAGACCTTAAGAGGATGTATTGGTGGCGGGAATGAAAAAGGATGTGGCTAGCTTCGTGGCTAGGTGTCTAGTGTGCCAAAAGGTTAAGATAGAACATCGAAGCCTTGGGGTTGTTGCAGTCCTTAGAGATTCGAGAATGGAAGTGGGAGAGAATTTCTATGGACTTTGTGATGGGGTTACTTAAGACACGTTTGGGCTTATACGCCATTTGGGTGATAGTGGATAGGTTGACCAAGTCTGCCCACTTCTTGCCAATTAAGGCAACCTATAGCTTAGACAAGTTGGCATACCTCTATATCAAGGAAATAGTCAAGCTTCGTGGGATACTCACATCTATAGTGTCGGATAGAGAGACCGAGGTTTACCTCTAGATTTTGGAGAGCTTTTCAGCCAAGCCTTTGAGACTAAGTTGAACCTTAGCATGGCCTATCACCCCCAAACGGATGGTCGGTGGTGGGCCGACCATTCGGACCCCTTGAGACATGCTTAGAACGTGTGTCTTGGATGAATGAGGGGAGTTGGGATAGGTTCCTACCTCTCATTGAGTTGCGTATAACAATGGTTATCACGCTAGTATGGGTATGGCACCCTATGAGGCCCTATATGGGAGGAAGTGTAGGTCCCCTTTATGTTGGTGTGAGGTAGGAGAGAAAACCTTGATATGACCTGAATTGGTCCAGGAAACCTCCGAGAGAATAAAAATGATTAGGGAGAGGATGCGCACGGCGCAAAGTAGACAAAAGAGCTATGCCGACAAGAGGAGAAAGCCTCTAGGATTCCAGGAAAGTGAGCATGTAATTTCGAGAGACACTCCTAAGACGGGGGTAGGGAGGCCGATGAAAGTCCGCAAGCTAAATCCTCTTTTCATGGGTCCGTTTCAAATCCTGAAAAGAGTCGGGCCTATTGCTTACCAATTGGCTCTTCCAGCACAGTTGTCGAATCTCCAAGACGTCTTCCATGTGTCTCAACTCCGGAAGTACGTACCATATATTTCACACGTGATAGCTCCCCGAATCAATACAATTGAAGGATAATTTAATCTTTAAGCCCGGACATATTCAGGATCATTGGCAAGAGCACAAAAAGCGAGGAACAAGATGATTTCATTGGTGAAAGTGATTTGGGAAGGGTTGACTCCAGAGGAAGCTACCTGGGAACTTGAGGAAGATGTTAGACAACATCATCCAGATCTTTTCGGAACGAGTACATAACTTAGTATTGCATTACCTTTAATGTTGAGTAGTTTGGGTGAGACGTGAGAATTTCGGGGACCGAAATTCATTAAGGAGGAGAAAATGTAACATCCTAAATTTTAAATATAATTTTTAAATAGAAACATTAAGCTATTATGAGGTTTAGTGTAGAAATTGGTAATATAAGAATGTATCAGAATTTTCTTTAATAATTACAAAAGAATACTAATTTGGATTAAGAAAAATAAGAAATAATAGAAACAAAGATATATAATAAAAGATTAAAATAAATGAAAAGTTGGTGGGAGCCACCTACTATCTTTCATTTATAAGAATTGGATTAGTAAAATGCAACTCCGGGGGTTGCAGCAAGAAACGTGGCTTCTTAGGAAAAAAAAAATTTAAAAATTAAAGGAAAGGTCCCAATTAGTAACGGTGTTGTCACAGGTCATTGGGCCATAACAATTTAATATAAAATACGGCCTAAGTAGAGATTGAAGAGGAGCCGAACCTCTTAATTGACAGAACTAAAACCTAAAGATATCTAGTAGCGCGCCGCTGGGAAGCGTGAAGGGTATTTCCATTTCTTGCCGGTACAAGCAGTAACAACACAGATCCAAGAAACGCCACCAAGCGGGAGGAGAATTTTTAGGGAAGCGCAAATCCTTATCATACGTAAATTTTAGAGCACAATGGAGGTCTACAAAGGTGAGTAAAAATATCTTTGCTCACATTTTCATGGTACAATTAATTTTTGGGTTCATGATTCATGATATGAGATTTTAAATATATTTTTGGCGTTTACATGAATCCTTTAAATGTTTTCATCTTGTTGACAAATTAATTTGATAAGTATGTTTTTCTTGAGGCTACACAGAAATATTTTTGTTATTATTAATTTGTTGGCAAGTATCTAAGTGTTCCTTTTCTTTGATAGTAAAATTGCCAACTTGATCGGCATATTTGTATACCACTCTCGTGAGAGTCAAAAACAAAAAGTCCTCTGTCAAATTTGACTCATGCTTTCAACCTCCAATTGCCAACATTCATGTTGATTGGTTTCACTTGGACAAAGTGAACTTATATGTATTTGAGATTAAAATCTTCTTCCCGACACCTTTGTGTCAATTGGTTAAAGTGTTAATTATATTTCTTTTAACAGGACTTTAGATTCCTATACTATGGATCAAATTCAGCTGTAATTATTGTTAAGAATTATATATGATATATATGAATTGTGGTTGTTATGACATGCCCTTTTATGTTAAGTGATGTTATAGTGTCGCCTTAGCATGTTATTACATCATTGTTATTGATGTATGGAGTTTGAGAACCCAATTTTGATGGTCATCTGGGATGCCATATTGCATTACGCATGAGTTGGTCATCACCTTAGGGAAGGGATGACGGTATACATTCTATTAGGGAATAGGATGAAAGATATCACCATCACGGGATGGGATGTCAAATTATTAAAATATTCACATCACGGGATGGAATATTAGATACCTCCATCCCGGGATGGGAAGGCGGTGGGACGCCATTGCATGGATATGAGCTCATAGACCTTAGTGGATGCGGGATTCACACCGGTTCAGGAACCAAAGAGTCAAGTTAAGTGATTAGGAATCAGGAGGTCATGTTAGTGGAGTTGCATTGTGTAGAGTCTGCATGGTGAATGTGATTAAGTGCAATGAGATACGGCCGTTCTTGAGTTTATGAGTTTGTGCTCTAAATGCTTGGTATTAGTTTTATTTATATATATCATTATTTTGGAGGAATATTATATCCAATATTTAAAAAAAAATTAGCGGTACCATGAATGTTTTTAGGATTACATGGTGAGAACAACACTATTTACTGAAAATATTTTTAGAACTTGATTTTTATTCACTGGGATTATATCTCATTAAAAGTGTTGTTTTTAGAGCACGAGGGCGATATCATTTTAGGTGAAGAGGATTGAAGACTTAGCGAATTTACTTATTTATTATCTAGCTTTGTTAGTATTTTATTTTGAATAAGGAGCTCGTTTGTGGCTAGACATATTTATTTTATTTTTATTTATCGTTGGGTTTATTAGTAGGACTTGGTTACGAGGCTTGGGGTTTTTATTTGGACGTATGGATTTATTATTTATTACTTTGATACATTATTACTATTTTATTTAATATGAGACATTTTCAGACTTATATAATCGATAAAAATTTTATGACTAACATATTTTAATTAAAACTATTTAAAGGATTTTTATACAATTTGTTTTGGGTTACTAATGTAACGAAGGCGTTACAATTTGAATCGCTTTGGATTGGTTGATGAACCTTCCCCTATTAGATAGGCGGAATTAGAAGATTTTAATTAAAGAAATTAAAAAATAACAGAATTTATTTATAAGAATTAAGTTAAATAATTTATAGTATTTTAAAAAAATTAGAAAAATGATAAATTGACACAGATTTTGGGACAACATCGTACACAGTATGAGCGATTGCGCATACTGATCACGCTGAAGCTGCCTTGTAACACTTTTTTTTTTTTATTTTTTTTTTTGTAAATAAATTTTTTTGATTAAGTATGTCAATATCCGGTGAGCGGGGTACAAATATCACGGTGAATGACTTCAAATATGTGGTGAATGCCCATACTAAAACCAAGTTTTGGATGCCTTAGATTATCCGGTGACGTGGTTCAATTATCACAGTGAATGCCTTCAAATATGTGGTGAATGCGCATACTAAAACCAAGTTTTGGATGCCTTAGAGTATCCGGTGAGCGTAGTTCAATTATCCGGTGAATGCCTTGAATATCGGTGAATGCCCATACTAAAACCGAGTTTAGGATGCCTTAGATTATCTAGTGAACGTAGTTCACTTATCTGGTGAATGCCTTCGAATATGTGGTGAATGCCTATACTAAATTAGCTTGTGGATGCCTTAGATTATCTGGTGAACGTAGTTCAATTATCTGGTGAATGCCTTCAAATATGTGGTGAATGCCCATACTTAATCAAAAAATTTATTTACAAAAAAAATTTAAATTTAAAAAAAAAAAAAAAAAACTGTGCTACAGTGCCGCACAGTGCAGCTACAGTGCCGCACTGTGCGGCACTGTTCATACGGTGTACGTATGTTGTCTGGCAAATGTGTGTCAAATTAGCAAACCTGAAAAAATTATATAAGAAAATTTTGACTTTTTAAACTTTAAGTACATGTAACTATTGCTATCACAAAGGCGCAGCCCCTGCATGTATGGACAAAAATTGAATCAATGAATCCATTTGTTTTTGAGTTATGATATTTGATATTAGAATTTGATATCGAGGGAATACCATAGTTTTGAGTAGGTTGTGAGCTAATGAAATAAAGAGAGAGAAAAAGTAGAGTGATAAAAATTCTACTCAAAACTAGGTGTCCCTCCATAATATCAAATTTTTGTGTCAAAATATCACACAACTCTTGTTTTTTTTTCTCCCATAGCTTATCGATTGTCCTGTTTGAACTTTTGATCTCGGGAAGTGGCGAATCTATAATTCGGTGGAATTTATGGATCGTCTGTCCAGCTCACAACACAAATTCACTTTGGATGGGTTATAAATCGAGGGAAGTGGGTATCGAACCCGTGACCTAGCTAGTAGGGCATGAGAACTTTGCAACTGATCCACCCCAAAGGGGACAATCGGTGCATTGATTTGATTTGGATTCAATTGAATTGTGACTTAATCAAACTACTGCCAAACAAAGTTATGTTATATTTTTATTTTCTCAATGGAAAATGCTAATTAGGGTCAAGGGTACTTGTTAAGGAATTAAGAAAAAAAAATTCATTAAAATTGATGTATTTAATATTTATTCGAAGAAATGAAATACTTCATCTTTCAATAAAAACTTGCTTTTTGTAAATTTCAAATTATCTCGATTGATGCATTTGTAATAAATAGAGGAATTTGTGGCATTTAATAAATTTTTTTTTCTAAGAGATATGTTTCCAAATTTAAAAGTAAATAAATATATAATTGACTGTAATACACACCTAACAATCTTGTAAAATATAGTAATGTCATGAATGTGTACCAAGATATCATGGAGTATGGAGAATTCTAGCAATTTATTGATGATTTGGAGCTTGTTGATTTAGTTGTGTTGGGGCAAAAGGTTCACCTAGTTTAAGTTGGATGGATTGACGATGAGTAGACCCAGATCGTTTTCTCTTAATAAGGAGGCAATAGATCAGTGGAAGGTGAATTCTTAGTGGGCTGGTATGAGGGGTATTTAATTTATAGTTACTGTTGTATCTTGTTAAAGGGAAGTAATCTTATCGAATGACCTAAATCTTTTTGGTTCAATAATTTTTGGCTTCAGTTAAACGACTTCCACTAGTTTGCAGATGAATGTTGAAGAGATTTGAAGGTCGAGGGCTAGAAAATTCTATGCCTTTATGGAAAAACCAAAACTCCTTAAAGGTAATTAAGAGCTGGAATTCTAAGGTGTTCGATCACTTAGATATCAAAATTAATCAGCTGGTAGAGGATTTAAAAGTATTGACATAAAAGGCGGTGAGGAGAAGTTGTCTAAGCAAGACGTTGTCCATAGAAGGCAAGTTAATTCCGAGCTTTGGAAGGTGTGGAAATTCAAAGAAAATCTATTGTATTAGAAATCTAGAAACATGTGGAAAAAAGTGAACGCCCCTGACGCTACATTTTCGACTCGATGCGAAAAAACATAAAAGAAAAATTTAATCCTGGTTATTTTGGGAAAATAGTTTACGTAATAATTGCTTTCAAAAAATAGGTATAAAAATTTTAGTCGAGGTAAATACATTTTCAATAGGTACATCATCGTCGAACAATGTAATATACATCGTAGTGGTAATAAAATATCACAGCATACAAGTTTTATTTTTCGAGAAAGTATACACCTAAACAAAAGTCATAATCTACAACACTGAAAACCTACGGAGTTTGAAAAACTACTACTCAAAAGGATGGCCCTCGAAGCTAAATATACAGATTGACCTAAAAAAAGACATACTTTCAACAAAATAAAGACAACCCAAAAATATCCTAATTAAGTTGGGCACTCTAACGGACATCTACTAGGAAGACCCCGTGGTCATCCCCACGATCAACTGCCTCTTCAAATATCCGGAATACTATCCCCGAGTGAAATAGGGGACTTCTCTGCAACATCTGTACTCACTTACCAAAAGGTACAACAACAAAGCCAGAGAAACATATATATCGCAAGGGTGAGATAAGGCAAATGAGTTTTATCATGATAACTTCATGCGCGACACACAAATAACAACATACACACACATCCAGCACATGAATTTCTTAAGATAATCATAATATTTTAAACAATGGGATTCATACCCGACAATCATCGTAATTTGAAAAAAAAGATGCATGACACTTTAACGTCCACCATCTAATTTTTGATATTTAGTCTCCAGAGATCCTAACTTCTCTTCACGAGCAAGATAGGCTGGAATATCCCCTAACACAATTGTTTCCATAGGTCGGCCTCTCAATTTAGGTCGGAGCTCAAATTGTTCAAGGGTATCACACTCAAGCACCTAAATAATATTATATAGTTCTCTATTGAGTACATCCCTGCAGAGGCAAACGACTTCCATGACCCGAGATTGCAAAGCCTCGAGCATTCCGTGGATTTCAGAGCCCGGATGTCCGCAAAGTCCCAAAACACATCTTTGTACGTAATTATCCAATTTGTCAATCTACCTTTTTGTTGATTGTAGCTCGATAACACAATGGGACGTTTGCCGGACTATGCATGTAAATTAGTTGTTCTCGTTGTTTTTCTTTTCATTCGTTCTTTCTTTGTTGAAGCTCAAAGCTCACGACTACCTTTACCGGTATTAAACCCATTACACTACCAACATAGGATTTTTAAATCCGTTACCACATTCTTCTCATAGGAAAACTAGCTCGACGTCTCGTCATTCAGGTCCACCTCTTTTCCTCAATATTTCAACAGGAACACTAGCCCGATGTCTCGTCATCTAGGTCTTATCTCTTTCCTCAACTTTTCAAAATAATTTTCGTTCAGAAATAACAAATACCAAAACAAATGATCGAAACTTATCCAATTTTATGGAAATATTTTAGGGTGATTTAAAATCCTTTGCAGAAAATCTTTCCGCCGAAATTCATTTGTAAAACGTTAAGTCGCAACGAATTCATTTTTTTCTCAAATCCATTTTCCTTTTGAAATTTCTTTTCAAAACACATCATTTGCTTGAAAATCATTTCTAACACGTTTTTGTTCAAAATAACAAAACTATTTCTCATAGTTTTGCTGTAAGTCATTTTTATAAATTATTTTTCATTTAAAATAAAATCATTTATAAATCAAAGGCTTTTATTTTCCAAAACGTTTTTCTATCATCAATATTAACATATTTTTGAAACTCAATTTATTATAATTATTATTTATCTTCTTTTGAATTTATTTTGGAAAATTTATCGATAAATGAACTAATGCTTAAGTCACCATTGTATACACTACATTCTTGGCTCCATCGAAACAACTTGTTGGACGAAGGCTGATTAGTAATACAATTAGGAATACCTCAAACTGAGTCTAAATCTCATCATGATACAGATTACTTCATCAACACCCCTTTGCTTTGCTCTTCAGCTCTCTCAATGAAGCCAGGACATGCTTCAAAGCTGTTCCAAAGAAACAAGTTAGACCTCAAATTCAAAACCATTACAACAAGTGCAACAAAAGGTCAACTAGCCTCATTCATGTCTACAACTGAATGTAAAAGGAGGATAAACAAAGCAAACATGAACTCTTGTACGACTAATAAATTATGACTTTAGGAATGAGAGTACCAAAGAGAGGTTTCCCTGAAATGGATTCAACCGAAAGAGGTAGTAGAAAATTACCGTAATAAAGCTCTTAGTGCGATCAATTGGATCCAAGAAATATAGAAAATGAGTGTGTTTGCAATTACTCGAAGCCAAAAAAAATATTGAAGGAAAAAAAAAGAATGAAAGAACAAAGTAGTGTGAAAAAGTTACATAGCATGAGAAGGGAAATAATTTAGTATGAGTTGAAACTATAGCCTCTTCTGAATTGATCTGCAATTGTTATTGGACCTGCAACAAAGCTTGAGTTGAGTGAGAGTTCATTTACTTCACGAAATCATAAAAAGCCAATGCAGAGAGAACATACGAAATCATCTTTGTTGAGAAATGCCAATTTCTTCCCAAAATAGCATATCACTTCCCTGGCAGCGTTGGCGACTTTTCTAGATCTCTGCCAAGGGCGAATGAGTTGAAGTTTCAATGAGGACAAGAGTGGAGATTAAAACTATTGACATGCATATTTTTCAATAAGAGCAGGCTAATCACATGACAAAGTCAAACTATCGAGGAGATCTCACTAGAACAATAGTAGAGAACAAACTATAACATTCAAAAAAGAAGAAGAAATGGCATTACCGATCGAGTCTCATAGAACCTAAATTTCTGCATAGAGTCTCATCGGAGCTCAGGAAAGTATCAAAATGCCATGCAAACACTACCAAATTACCAAAATTCAGAATCAACAAAATGCCAAAATACTCACACAAATAATACTGGCCCATATCACTTCAAATAAGATTATTACCCAAAAATGATTTAATATTATCGATCTTTCTTCATAATTTTAGCTCCACCACCGCTTCTAATCAGGAACCACCACCACCATCACTGCCACTAATCTTCTCCTATAAACAACGGGACCATGAGAAATCGGGGATATGGTCGATGGAGATAGAAGAATCACTGTACCTTGCTTGGACGACACGGTTGCGCTGGGGTTCGGTCTCAAGAAATAGGAGAAGAATCACGAAGAAGGATTAGTAAATTGATCCAAGTTCATATCGATGCACAATGGCAATGGAGGACATCATTGATCCACGAGATGGAGGAAGCACTCACCGATCCATCCAGGCGGCGGCGAGATGGGAGCGACGGCGTGAAGAAGGTTAGGGCCTCGAGCGGCCGTGGAGTGAGGAGAGGTTGTGGTGAGGTGAATGAGTGAAAGAGGTCAGAGTGAGGAAAATTACAAAACTACCAGTATCACTTTCTACAACGGTTCATAATGTAAACTGATGTAGAAAGTCATTCACTGCTATTCTTTTATTACAAAAATACCCATCCCTACTTTCTACAATCTGTTGGGGAACAACCGATGGCAAATCCCTGATGTACAAAAGCATATTTTCCAATAGTGTTTACCACAAGAAATCATATTTACGCTTACATTCAACTTACTGAATCTACTATAGACATTTTCCTTTACAAATTCCCAAACTAATACAATTCATCATAGCTCCGAACATTGGATCATTATCCTACATTTCCTCAACTTTACTCTTCCTCATCAACATTTGATCATTTATATATAATTTTATCTTTGAATTTGTAGATGTTATGATCTTGAGGCTCTTTGTTGAAACGTGTTGGTAGTCGTTTAGTTGGTTATTAAGCTGTTAGTGTACGTTAGGTGGATAAACGATTGTGTTAGCCGAGATGAGCGGACCCCATGAAATAGACATCGTGGTACAGTAGCAGCGCAAGTAGGATAGGCACAAGTGTAATTGTGATTTGAAAGCGAATAAAAGTGAAGTGATTTGGTCAAGAAATTTTGTGTTCATATCTGCTTTTCTTCCCAATCTCTTCACTCTAAAACTCTTTATCTGCTTTCGAGTGTGGAATTGCATCGAGTGTGAGGTGTGAGTTATGGTTCCAACAATTGGTATTTCGCTGATACTGATCCTGGAACCACGATTGTTGGTGCAATTCTTAAGAGAGAATGTGGTACTTTTGGTGTGAATCACACCTGACAATTGCGTGGTCATTTCCGTGAACCTTCCCATCTGATGGAAAGAACTCGTGATAATTGGTGCACTGGATAAGAGCCATTTGTTTTCAAGATGTGTGGGAGACAAGATTATAGGCTCATGTAATTTCTGTAGAGATACTGTAGGAGAGAGTCAGAAGATGTTCAAAGAAGCCAAAATGAAAGACTCAGAGGCATAGTTTATCGCTACATCGGGTAGGTAAACCTTGCACATTTTGAAGAAATATCCATGTGTTCCACAACAAAGGAAGCATAGGATTCCTTTAAAAAACATGTATTGGAGTTTGCTAAAACCAAGAAGGTGAAGTCGTAAACTCTAAAGAGACATATAAGCTGGATGGAGACGGAGAACACGAGGGAGTTACGCTCTTCAATCGTGCCTCACAATTCAATGAAAATCTGTAGAGAAGGATGACAAATCAGCAAATTTTTGAAAAAGCTTTGAGATCATTTCACTCAAGAATTGATCCATATAGTGGTTTCTATTGAGCCTCCAAGGATCTTGAAGTCAAAGATCGATTGATTCTGAAGCTGCCTTTGAAGCACAAGAACAAAGAAACCAGGGAGAGAAGTTAATCGTGGTGTAAGCGGTAATGAGCCAGTGTTGCGGGCTAAGTTCAACCTAAAGACAATGGTAGAGGCAACAAGTGGCAAAGGAAGTGGAAAGCAAACAAAGGCAGGAAGAATCGGAATGGAGATAGAGGTGATTAGTCCAAACTCAGATAGAACAATAAAAGAGATGGGAAGCTCTCGGGGAAGATGAGAAAGAAAAGTTAAGCCTAAAGATTTGACAAGAGCTGATACAGGTGCTATAACTGTTCCAAATATGGTCATTTTGCGGATGAATGCAGTAGCAAAAAGGACCATTGTAGAGACGAGGCACAACGCGGCATATGAGGAAGAAGATGGTTGATGAAGATCAAAGTTGGCTCTGGTAACAACCAAGCGTACGGAGGATAACACGCGTTGTGGGTACTTGGACCACCAGGTGTTCAACTCAATATGGCCCGGAAAAAGTTAAGGAGTGGTTTGTAAAGCTTGATGATTCACTCCAAGAGCAAAGTAATATTTCTTGATAGCGGAGAACCACTTGTAAGCGAAGGTGGTAATCAGTTAAGAAGAAAAGATGGCGAAGCAATGTTTAATAAGCGATGTTC
>JAUPTC010002487.1:0-12343 GCA_030762895.1 Sophora flavescens
TTTTATAGTCATTGTTTATGATTTTACATTATTGGGCTTAATTCTAAACATTGTTAATTTTACGATTTTCACCATCCGACCTTGTTGCCTTGCGCATACCATAACTTCAGCTATATCCGATTTTGGTGATCTTCTGTCCCTAAAAAGATAAGGAAGAGACCTACAATTTCATGTTTCACAAGAATTATCAAATTAAGCCAAAATCAAAGCTAAATTGGGACCCATTCTCTGGGCGGATCGGTAGTGTCCATGATGTTCCTTCACTTAAATGGCCTAACTTCTCATCTGAATCCGGATTAAGGCATGTGATTCATTGTTAGAAAGCTTATTCGGAGGCCCTTAATTTGATCTAGGGATTAGGTCGGATTAATAAGCATAAATAGCGTTTACATTCGCACAACCAGAGAGATGGAAATTAGACTACTTTAATAATCATTGTTTCGATTTTACATTATTGGGCTTAATTGCTAAACATTGTTAATTTTCGGATTTTTCACTCTTCGACCTTGTTGCCTTGCGAGCATAACTAGAGCTCCGGTATCAGTTTTGGTGATCTTGCTGTCCCTAAAAAGATAAGGAAGAGACCTACAATTTCCCGGTTTCACAAGAATTATCAAATTAGGCCAAAATCAAAGCTAAATTATGACCCCAGTTCTCTGCCCGGATCAATGTGCAGTCCATGATGTTCCTTCACTTAAATGGATAACTTACTTATCTTAAGCCTAATTAAGGCATATGATACCTTGTTGGAAAGCTTATTCCAGAGGCCCATAATTTGGTCTAGATTAGGTCGGATTAATAACATAAATAAGTTTATAGAGGTACAAGCCAAAGAGAGACGGAAATTAGACAACTTTTTCAATCATTGTTTTTGCTTTTTTACATTATTGGGCTTAATTGCTAAACATTATTAATTTTCAGATTTTTCACTAATCGCGACCTTGTTGCCTTGCAGAGCATAACTTGAGCTACAGATATCGGATTTTGGTGATCTTGCTATCCCTAGAAAGATAAGGAAGAGACCTACAATTTCAGGTTTCACAAGAATTGTCAAATTAGGCCACAATCAAGGCTAAATTTGGTCCCGAGTTCTGGCACGGATCAGTGCGCAGTCCATGATGTTCCTTCACTTAAATGGGCCTAACTTACTCATCCTAAGCCCAATTAAGGCATATGATACCTTGTTCGAAAGCTTATTCAGAGGCCCTTAATTTGGTCTAGGGTTAGGTCAGGATTAATAAGCATAAATAGCAGTTTACAGCCACACAAGCCAGAGGGAGACGGAAATTAGACAACTTGTACAATCATTGTTTTTGCTTTTACATTATTGGGCTTAATTGCTAAACATTGTTAATTTTTGGATTTTTCACTCACACTGACGTTGTTGCCTTGCCCAGAGCATAACTAGAGCAACAGATATCGGATTTTGGTGATCTTGCTGTCACTAGAAAGATAAGGAAGAGACCTACAATTTCAGTTGTCACAAGAATTGTCAAATTAGGCCCAAATCAATGCTAAATTGGGTCCCGAGTTCTCTGGCGCTGATCAGTGCGCAGTCCATGATGTTCCTTCACTTAAATGGGCCTAACTTACTCATCTTAAGCCAAATAAGGCATATGATACCTTGTTGGAAAGCTTATTCAGAGGCCCTTAATTTGGTCTAGGGTTAGGTCAGGTCGATTAATAAGCATAAATAACAGTTTACAGCCACACAAGCCAGAGAGAGGCAAATTAGACAACTTTTACAATCATTGTTTTTGCTTTACATTATTGGGCTTAATTACTAAACATTGTTAATTTTCGGATTTTTCAATCATCGACCTTGTTGCCTTGCACAGAGCATAACTAGAGCTACGAGATATCGGATTTTTTGATCTTCTTTGTCCCTAGAAAGATAAGGAAGAGACCTACAATTTCAGGTTTCACAAGAATTTTCAAATTTGGCCAAAATCAAGGCCAAATATGGTCCCGAATACTCTGGCGCGGATCAGTGCGCAGTCCATGATGTTCCTTCACTTAAATGGGCTTAACTTACTCATCTTAAGCCCAATTAAGGCATATGATACCTTGTTCGAAAGCATATTCAGAGGCCCTTAATTTGGTCTAGGGTTAGTTCAAGATTAATAAGCATAAATAGCTGTTTACAGCCGCACAAGCCAGAGAGAGACGGAAATTAGACAACTTTTACAATCATTGTTTTTGCTTTTACATTATTGGGCTTAAATGCAAAACATTGTTAATTTTCGGATTTTTCACTCATCCTGACCTTGTTTCCTTGCACAGAGCATAACTAGAGCTACAGATATTGGATTTTGGTGATCTTGCTGTCCCTAGAAAGATAAGGAAGAGACCTACAATTTCGGTGTTCAAAAGAATTGTCAAATTAGGCCAAAATCAAGGCTAAATTGGGTCCCAGTTCTCAGTCTTGCGGATCGGTCCGCAATCCATGGTGCTCCTTCATTTAAATGGGCCTACCTTACTCATCTTAAGCCCAATTAAGGCATATGATACCTTGTTGGAAAGCTTATTCAGAGGCCCTTAATTTGGTCTAATTTTAGGTCGGGATTAATAAGCATAAATAGCAGTTTACCGCCCAAGCACAGAGAGACAAAAAATTGACAACTTTTACAATCATTGTTTTTGCTTTTACATTATTGGGCTTAGGGTTTAATTGCTAAACATTGTTAATTTTAGGATTTTTCACTCATTTCCGACCTTGTTGCCTTGCGAGCATAACTAGAGCTACGGATATCGGATTTTGGTCATCTTGTTGTCCCTAGAAAGATAAGGAAAAGACCTAAAATTTCAGGTTCGGGAAGAATTGTCAAATTAAGCCAAAATCAAAGGCTAAATTGGGTCCCGAGTTCTCAGCCACGGATCGCTGCACGATCCATGGTGTTCCTTCACTTAAATTGGCCTACCTTACTCATCTTAAGCCCAATTAAGGTATATGATATCTTGTTGGAAAGCTTATGCGAGGCCCATAATTTGGCCCAGGGTTAGGTCAGGATTAATAAGCATAAATAGCGTTTACTGCCGCACAAGCAAGAGAGACGGAAATTTGACAACTTTTACAATCATTGTTTTTTTTTTTACATTATTGGGCTTAATTGCTAAACATTGTTAATTTTCAGATTTTTCACTCATCGTGACCTTGTTACCATGCGCAGAGCATAACTAGAGCTACAGAGTATCGGATTTTGGTGATCTTGTTGTCCCTAGAAAGATAAGGAAGAGACCTACAATTTCAGTGTCACAAGAATTGTCAAATTAGGCCAAAATCAAGGCTAAATTGGGACCCGAATTCTCAGGCACGGATCGATCACAATCCATGGCGTTCCTTCACTTAAATGTGCCTACCTTACTAATCTTAAGCCCAATTAAGGCATATGATACCTTGTTCAAAAGCTTATTCGGAGGCCCTAAATTTGGTCTAGGATTAGGTCAGGATTAATAAGCATAAATAACGTTCACCGTACAAGGCAGAGAGACGAAAAATTTGACAACTTTTACAATCATTGTTTTTTTTTACATTATTTTGGCTTAATTTCTAAACATTGTTAATTTTCGGACTTTTCAATCATCGACCTTGTTGCCTTGAACAGAGCATAACTAGAGCTACGGATATCGGGATTTTGGTGATCTTGTTGTCCATTGAAAGATAAGGAAGAGACCTCAATTTCAGGTTTCACAAGAATTGTCAAATTAGGCCAAAATCAAGGCTAAATTGGGTCCCGAGTTCTGCGGGCGGGATCGAGTGCATCCATGTTGTTCCTTCACTTAACTGGGCCTAACTTACTCAACTTAAGCCCAATTAAGGCATATGATACCTTGTTGGAAAGCTTATTCAGAGGCCCTTAATTTGGTCTAGGGTTAGGTAAGGATTAATAAGCATAAATAGCGGTTTACAGCGAAGCCAGAGAGACGAAAATTAGATAACTTTTACAATCATTGTTTTTTTTCTTTTACTTTATTGGGCTTAATTACTAAACATTGTTAATTTTCGGATTTTTCAATCATCCTCCGACCTTGTTGCCTTACTGCGAGCATAACAAGAGCTACGGATATCGATTTTGGTGATCTTGCTGTCCCTTGAAAGATAAGGAAGAGACCTACAATTTCGGGTTTCACAAGAATTGTCAAATTAGGCCAAAATCAAGGCTAAATTGGGTCCCTAGTTCTCGGCACGGATCGCGCTGATCCATGATGTTCCTTAACTTAAATGGCCCTAACTTACTCATCTTAAGCCCAATTAAGGCATATGATACCTTGTTGGAAAGCTTATTTTAGAGGCCCTTAATTAGGTCTAGGGTTAGGACATGATTAATAAGCATCAATAGCAGTTTACAGCCGCACAAGCAGAGAGAGACGGAAATTAGACAACTTTTACAATCATTGTTTTTGCTTTTACATTATTGGGCTTAATTGGGCTTTTTGCTAAACATTGTTAATTTTCGGATTTTTCACTCATCCGACCTTGTTGCCTTGCCAGAGCATAACTAGAGCTACAAGATATCGGATTTTGGTGATCTTGCTGTCCCTAGAAAAATAAGGAAGAGACCTACAATTTCGGGTTTCACAAGAATTGTCAAATTAGGCCAAAATCAATGCTAAATTGGGTTTGAGTTCTCCGGCACGGATTAGTGCAGATCCATGATGTTCCTTCACTTAAATGGGCCTAACTTACTCGTATTAAGCCCAATTAAGGCATATGATACCTTGTTGGAAAGCTTATTCAGAGGCCCTTAATTTGGTCTTGGGTTAGATCCCGGATTAATAAGCATAAATAGCAGTTTACAACCGCACAAGCCAAAGAGAGACGGAAATTAAACAACTTTTACACTCATTGTTTTTGCTTTTACATTATTGGGCTTAATTGCAAAACATTGTTAATTTTAGGATTTTTAACTCATCGACCTTGTTGCCTTGCGCGAGCTAACTAGCTACGATATCGAATTTTGGTGATCTTGCTATCCCTAGAAAGATAAGGAAGAGACCTACCATTGTGGTTTCTGATAATTGTCCAATTTAGAAAAAAAAAAAGTTAAATTTCGTCCCTAGTGAAATAGACAACTATAAACACGAGAAGGGGGTTGAATTGTGTTTGTCGGAATTTAAGTAAAGTTGAAATCTTTTCGCAAAACGGAAGCTAGATTTGGATGAGTAGAAGGATACGAGGATGGACGGGTGACTTTTGCAAACACACCACTTGATAGCGTAAGAAAACTAAAGCAATTAAAGAGGTTATAAGGAAAAGAGAGATTGACACGGGTTATTTTTCCGGTTCACTCTTCAAAGCAAAGAACTACGCCCGATCCTTGGAAGCACCAAAATTTATCCACTATAATCGGATTCTGAGACTCAAGTATTGTTTGCACACCCTAGCCTCTTCAGCTGAAAGACAAGTATTCTTTGCATACCTAGCCTCTTCAGGCTCAAGATAAGTATTGTTTGCACACCTAGCCTCTTCGAGGCTCACTCAAGTTTGTTTGAGAGATTTGGTTTGTAATGAATACAACTTAGACGAGACAAAACTTTCACTAACACTCGAGAGAGTGGTTTAAATGTAAAAAGCTTAGGAAAGTCGTAATAACTTCAAATGATTGAAGAATACAGAATGAAAGAATGAAGAAATTAATGCTCAGAGTAATGGATTTTTAATGCAATGTGTATTCTCTACTTCTTCATCTTCAATGACTTCTGTATTTATAGTCTTCAAGCATTTAGGATCCGTGAGAGACATTCCCTCAGATGTTGGCTTCAAGCAGAACTTCATTAAATGCAATAGAGTCGTTCTGGGCAGCCATTAATGCAATAGGAACGTTGGTTGTACTCTAACATGAAGGATCATGGCTTTATGCATCATGATACAACCATATCAGAGTTGTGCAGAGAGATTTTTGTACTTTGCTTGAGTACACTTCCCCTCTTCGTGTAAGGACCAGAGGTACTAGGGAATAAAGCATGTTGGAAGCATTCTTCAACCGGTCTTTAGTTACGATTGTCCAATGTTGCTTGAGAGAGTAACTTCCTGACTTTTCTTGATAAGCGTGAAACCGAGAAGAAGAGAAGGCTAGGTCTCTTTATGGTTCTTGAAATACGATTATGATAATCCTTATAGAATTCGCGTTCATAAGATAAGTGCTTCCATCTTGAAAATAATCGCATCTATCTAGCCATTTAAGATTTTTCATTGCGGCTAGTAGACGAGCTCCATATTGAGGAGTTAGCAAGTTAAAAGACTAGTGTGGACGAGCGCCTGTCACCTTTAGTGGACGAGCACTTCATTCTTGTAGTGGACGAGCCCTCTGTTACTTTAGTGAGACGAGCTCCATATGCCACGTCATTGGACGGATACTCCTTTAACTGGTTGAACGTAACCTAGTAGACGAGCTCCATATGCCACGTCATTGGATGAGCACTTCTGATACCTTAATGGACGAGCTCCATTTGCCACGTCATTGGACGAGCGCTTCTGTTACTTTTAGTAGACAAGCACCTCTGTCACTTTAGTAGACACTGGCTTTCATCACTTTAGTGGACGACCACTTGTGTCACTTTAGTGGATGCAAGTTTCTATCTCTTGGGTTTTGGACGAGCGCTTCAATCACTACAGTACTGGACGTTTGTTTCAATCACTTGTGTGTTGGACGTGAGCTTCTATCACTTGTGTTGGACGTGAGCTTATATCAGTTGTGTTGGATGTGAGCTTCTATCACTACACTGTTGGACATGAGCTTCTATCACTACAGTGTTGCACGTGAGCTTCAATCACTTGCGTTGGGCCGGATGATTCTATCATTTGCGTTGGGCCCGGATGGTTCTCTTATTTAATCTGCACACTCGATAGACAGGTTAGCAACTAATATGAAGGTTAATTATATCATTAACCAATGTTTAGTTCTCATCAAAACTTAGGGAAATGCACATCGGACATTTTAGAGACTTAACACCGAAGTTCTGCGGCGCGGATCGGTCATGCGATCCATGATGTTCCTTCACTTAAATGGGCCTAACTTACTCATCTTAAGTCCAATTAAGGCATATGATACCTTGTTGGAAAGCTTATTCAGAGGCCCTTAATTTGGTCAAGGGATAGGTTAGGATTAATAAGCATAAATAGCAGTTTACAGCCGCACAATCCAGAGAGAGATGGAAATTAGACAACTTTTACAATCATTGTTTTTACTTTTACATTATTGGGCTTAATTGGACTTAATTGCTAAACATTGTTAATTTTTGGATTTTTCACTCATCCTGACCGTGTTGCCTTGCGCAGAGCATCACTAGAGCTACAGATATCGGATTTTGGTGATCTTATTGTCCCTAGAAAGATAAGGAAAAGACCTACAATTTCAGGTTTCACAAGAATTGTCAAATTAGGCCAAAATCAAAGTTAAATTGGGTCCCGAGTTCTCTGGAACGGATCAGTGCGCAGTCCATGATGTTCCTTCACTTAAAGGACCTAACTTACTCATCTTAAGCCCAATTAAGGCATATGATACCTTGTTGGAAAGCTTATTCAGAGGCCTTTAATTTGGTCTAGGGTTAGATCAGGATTAATAAGCATAAATAGCCGTTTACAGCCGCACAAGCCAGAGAGAGACAAAAATTAGACAACTTTTACAATTATTGTTTTTGCTTTTACATTATTGGGCTTAATTGCTAAACATTGTTAATTTTCGGATTTTTCACACATCTTGACCTTGTTGCCTTGCGCAGAGCATAACTAGAACTACAAATATCGGATTTTGGTGATCTTGTTGTCCCTAGAAAGATAAGGACGAGACCTATAATTTCAGGTTTCACAAGAATTGTCAAATTAGGCCAAAATCAAGGCTAAATTGGGTCCCGAGTTCTCTGGCGCGGATCAGTGGGCAGTCCATGATGTTCCTTCACTTAAATGGGCCTAACTTACCCATCTTACGCCCAATTAAGGCATATGATACCTTGTTGGAAAGCTTATTCAGAGGCCCTTAATTTGGCCTAGGGTTAGGTCAGGATTAATAAGAAAAAATAGGAGTTTACAGCCGCACAAGCCAGAGAGAGACGGAAATTAGACAACTTTTACAATCATTGTTTTTGCTTTTACATTATTGGGCTTAATTGCTAAACATTGTTAATTTTCGGATTTTTCCCACATCCTGACCTTGTTGCCTTGCACAGAGCATAACTAAAGCTACAGCTATCGGATTTTGGTGATGTTGCTGTCCCTAGAAAGATAAGGAAGAGACCTACAATTTCAGGGGTCACAAGAATTGTCAAATTTGGCCAAAATCAAGGCTAAATTGGGTCCCGTGTTCTCTGGCATGGATCAGTGTGGAGTCCATGATGTTCCTTCGCTTAAATGGGCCTAACTTACTCATCTTAAGCCCAATTAAGGTATATGATACCTTGTTGGAAAGCTTATTCTGAGGCCCTTAATTTGGTCTAGGGTTAGGTCAGGATTAATAAGCATGAATAGCAGTTTACAGCCGCACAAGCCAGAGAGAGACGGAAATTAAACAACTTTTACGATCATTGTTTTTCTTTTACATTATTGGGCTTGATTGCTAAACATTGTTAATTTTCGGATTTTTCACTCATCCTGACCTTGTTGCCTTTCGCAGAGCATAACTAGAGCTACAGATATCGGATTTTGGTGATCTTGCTCTCCGTAGAAAGATAAGGAAGAGACCTACAATTTCAGGTTTCGCAAGAATTGTCAAATTAGGCCAAAATCAAGGCGAAATTGGGTCCCAAGTTCTCTGGTGCGGAGCAATACGCTGTCCATGATGTTCCTTCACTTAAATGGGCCTAACTTACTCATCTTAAGCCCAATTAAGGCATATGATACCTTGTTGGAAAGCTTATATTGAGGCCCTTAATTTGGTCTAGGGTAAGGTCAGGATTAATAAGCATAAATAGCATTTTACTGCCGCACAAGCCAGAGAGAGACGAAAATTAAACAACTTTAACAATCATTGTTTTTCTTTTACATTATTGGGCTTAATTAGGCTTAATTATAAAACATTGTTAATTTTTATATTTTTCACTCATCCTGACCTTGTTGCCTTGACTAGAGCATAACTCGAGCTACATATATCGGATTTTGGTGATCTTGCTGTCCCTAGAAAGATAAGGAAGAGACCTACAATTCCACGTTTCACAAGAATTGTCGAAATATGCCAAAATCAAGGCTAAATTGGGTCCCGAGTTCCCTGGTGCGGATCAGTGCGTAGTCCTTGATGTTCCTTAAATTAAATGGGACTAACTTACTCATCTTAAGCCCAATTAAGGCATATGATACCTTGTTGGAAAGCTTATTCAGAGGCCCTTATTTTGGTCTAGGGTTAGGTCAGGATTAATAAGCATAAATAGCCGTTTACAGCTACACAAGCCAGAGAGAGACGAAAATTAGACAACTTTTACAATCATTGTTTTAAATATAAAGAAGGGACCTACAATTTCAGGTTCCACAAGAATTGTCAAATTAGGCCAAAATCAAGGCTAAATTGGGTCCCGAGTTCCTCTGGCGCGGATCGATGTGAGTCCATGATGTTCCTTCACTTAAATGGGCATAACTTACTCATCTTAAGCCCAATTAAGGCATATGATACCTTGTTGGAATGCTTATTCAGAGGCCCTTAATTTGGTCCAGGGTTATGTCAGGATTAAAAAGCATAAATAGCAGTTTACAGCAAACAAGCCAGAGAGAGAAGAAAATTAGACAACTTTTACAATCAATGTTTTTACTTTTACATTATTGGGCTTAATTGGGCTTAATTGCTAAACATTGTTAATTTTCGGATTTTTCACTCATCCTGACCTTGTTGCCTAGTGCAGAGCATAACTAGAGCTACATCTATCGGATTTTGGTGATCTTGCTGTCCCTTGAAAGCTAAGGAAGAGACTTACAGTCTCAGGTTTCACAAGAATTGTCAAATTAGGCCAAAATCAGGGCTAAATTAGGTCTGGAGTTCTATGGCGCGGATTAGTGCGTAGTCTATGATGTTCCTTCACTTAAATGGGCCTAACTTACTCATCTTAAGCCCAATTAAGGCATATTATACCTTGTTGGAAAGCTTATTCAGAGGCCCTTATTTTGGTTTTGGTTTAGGTCAGGATTAATAAGCATAAATAGCAGTTTACAGCCACACATGCCAGAGAGAGACGAAAATTAGACAACTTTAACAATCATTGTTTTAAAGATAATGAAGGGACCTACAATTTCATGTTTCACAAGAATTGTCAAATTAGGCCAAAATAAAGGCTAAATTGGGTCACGAGTTCTCTGGCGCGGATCAGTGTACAGTCCATGATGTTCCTTCACTTAATTGGGCCTAACTTACTCATCTTTAGCCCAATTAAGGCATATGATATATTATTGGAAAGCTTATTCAGAGGCCCTTAATTTGGTCCAGGGTTACGTCAGGATTAATAAGCATAAATAGCAGTAGCAGACCGACTGGCCTGAGTGGGAGAGGGAAATTAGATAACTTTTACAATCAATGTTTTTGCTTTTACATTATTGGGCATAATTGGGCTTAATTGCTAAACATTGTTAATTTTAAGATTTTTCACTCATCCTGACCTTCTCGCCTTGCGCAGAGCATAACTAGAGCTACAGATATCGGATTTTGGTGATCTTGTTGTCCCGAGAAAGATAAGGAAGAGACCTACAATCTCAGGTTTCACAAGAATTGTCAACTTTGGCCAAAATCAAGGTTAAATTGGGTCCCGAGTTCTCTGGCGTGGATCGGTCGTGATCCATGATGTTCCTTCGCTTAAATGGGCCTAACTCATCTTAAGCCCAATTAAGGCATATGATACCTCGTTGGAAAGCTTATTCAAAGGTCCTTAATTTGGTCTAGGGTTAGGTCCGGATTAATAAGCATAAATAGTAGTTTCAGCCGCACAAGCTAGAGAGAGACGAAAATTAGACAACTTTTACAATCATTGTTTTTGCTCTTACATTATTGGACTTAATTGGGCTTAATTGCTAAACATTGTAAATTTTCGGATTGTTCACTCATCCCGACCTTGTTGTCTTGCCCGAGCATAACTAGAGCTACAGATATCGGATTTTGGTAATCTTGCTGTCCCTAAAAAGATAAGGAAGAGACCTACAATCTTAGGTTTCACAAGAATTGTCAAATTAGGCCAAAATCAAGGCAAAATTGGGTCCCGAGTTCTCTGGCGCAGATCAGTGCGCAGTCCATGATGTTCCTTCACTTAAATGGGCCTCACTTACTCATCTTAAACCCAATTAAGGCAAATGATACCTTGTTGGAAAGCTTATTCAGAGGTCGTTATTTTGGTCTAGGGTTAGGTCAGGATTAATAACCATAAATACCAGTTTACAGCCACACAAGCCAGAGAGAGACGAAAATTAGACAACTTTTACAGTCATTGTTTTAAAGATAAAGAAGGGACCTACAATTTCATGTTTCACAAGTATTGTCAACTTAGGCCAAAATCAAGGCTAAATTGGGTCCCGAGTTCTCCGGCCAGGATCATTGCGTAGTCCATTATGTTCCTTCACTAAAATGGGCCTAACTTACTCATCTTAAGCCCAATTAAGGCATATGATACCTTGTTGGAAAGCTTATTCGAGAGGCCCTTAATTTGGTCTAGGGTTAGGTAAGGATTAATAAGCATAAATAGTAGTTTACAGCCACATAAGCCAGAGAGAGGCGAAAATTAGACAACTTTTACTATCAATGTTTTTACTTTTTACATTATTGGGCTTAATCGGGCTTAATTGCTAAACATTGTTAATTTTCGGATTTTTCACTCATCACGACCTTGTTGCCTAGTGCGAGCATAACTAGAGCTACGGATATCGGATTTTGGTGATCTTGCTTTGTCCCTAGAAAGGTAAGGAAGAGACCCTACGGTCTCGGAGTTTCACGGGGAATTGTCAAATTAGGCCAAAATCAGGGCTAAATTAGGTCTCGAGTTCTATGGCGCGGATTAGTGCGTAGTCTATGATGTTCCTTCACTTAAATGGGGCTAACTTACTCAACTTAAGCCCAATTAAGGCATATGATACCTTGTTGGAAAGCTTATTCAGAGGCCCTTATTTTGGTTTAGGTTTAGGTCAGGATTAATAAGCATAAATAGTAGTTTATAGCCACACAAGCCAGAGAGAGACGAAAATTAGACAACTTTTACAATCATTGTTTTAAAGATAAAGAAGGGACCTACAATTTCATGTTTCACAAGAATTGTCAAATTAGGCCCAAATCAAGGCTAAATTGGGTCCCGAGTTCTCTGGCGCGGATCAGTGTACAGTCCATGATGTTCCTTCACTTAAATGGGCCTAACTAACTCATCTTTAGCCCAATTAAGGCATATGATA
>JAUPTC010002488.1:0-12340 GCA_030762895.1 Sophora flavescens
CTATTTGTGAATAAATTTTAATTATAAGATCTGAGTTGGAATTGTTCACTTGTTATGGTAATGGATGGTAGTACGTATACTACTTATTGGATTTTCATTGAAAGGAACTGTATCTTCATTTTTAAAATTACGCTCATGTGTATGATTTGAAAATTTTATAAAATTTAGGTTGATTATGACAAAGTTGGTAAAGAATTGATGTTTGAATACACCATTATATGATATATATTAATTTGATTGCAAGGTAAGTTATAAAGGGATGAAAGCACGTGGAGTTTCGATGTATCTCTTTTTGTAATATGGTTTATATAATAGTTCATTGTCTATATAATTTTTGTTCCATATATTTAATCTCACAATTGTTGCATATATTTGTTTATGAATTAGTTCTCGAGAGTCACATTCGCCGAGAGAGTAAGAACGCGACTTTGAGGTTCAACAAGGAAAATCGCCTCCAAGCAAAACAAAGCAAGAGACGTGTGTTTTTTTTTAGTCAATTTAAAGAATGTTTCGATATTGATTTTGATCATTTTTTGGTGCACCTTGATACGGGAGATTGTAATTGTTTTGGTAATATATTACCTTTGATTGATGTCTATAATCTGCTCATGGAATCACCAAAATGCTTTTAGGTTGGAATGTGGTCGTTATAAAGGTGGTTGTGTTAGTTTTCTTTTGGCCGAATTGGTGAGTAGCTCGAATCATAATCTCTTCTCAGGCCAATGGACTGCGAATTTTCTTGGCTGGCTTTGGTGCATTTTTGATAGGGTTATGGTTACCAATATTATATTAAATGGTCCTTATATCTTTTGTTCACTTTGCCTATATCTCAAGGTAAGTGTTTTAAGTTTTAGTTTCTTCCTCATTATATTAAATGATTCTTATTCTTCTAATGTTGTTTATGTTTTGTTTCAAGTATGTCAATATTATAAATTGTCTTTATAATAAATATTTATTTTCTAGATGAGTTGATCGTCGAGAAAACCTTAGTTACCCGCTTGAGGTGCAATATTTTGAGCACGGGTATCAAGGTAAGTCATTGTGCTCTTGATATTGACCTCGAATTGTCCAAGTGGGATCAGCTTTGGAGAAAAACTTTTTTTTTTACTAGTATAACAGCTATTCATTAATTTACGGATATATCCGATGAAATGGTCCGACGCATTACCATTTGTTCTCTCAAGTACATACTTGATTGTGATATCTCACCCTGGTCACTCTGTACTTGGAGACCAATGGGAAATGCCGCTGAAATTTCACGATATGATACAGAGCTGATGAGTAACTATTATACTAGTGTTGAAAAATGTTTTTCTTGAATGGGATAGGCCATACCAAATAAAGAAATGGAGCAATCCCCGCGAGGTTTGCCCAAAATAGCCTTTTTCATTATAGTTATCTTTTTTGGCGCAATGCAAGAGGGGATGGAATTTGTCTTTTGAATCGCATTTCTGATGTAATGAGCAGGTTTATCCGCGTATGTAGATTAAAACAATCTTTCTTAGGATGGTGTTAAAGAATTTATTACCAAGGCAATAAGAAGATACTTATAACAATGGGGGTTGATTAGATGTCCTTGTGTGAAGTGTGTCTGCCATCGAATTAAGAATGTAGACGATGTGAGGGCTCGAATTCGTATAAAGGTAAGGTTTAGGCCTTATCATCGGATTTCGAAAAATCATGGAGAAGAAAGCCGCAATTTGATTTGACATTGACCGACGCACCGAGTGGTTCAAGTAGTGGTGCGAAATTCGGATATGGAGATCCTATTGTTTCCATGGAGGAGATGGTGTGAGAGGCCTTATGATGTCATGATCATTTAGTCCAATAATACGGTAAGAGCCTCCTAATGCAAATGCACAAGAAATTTTATAATCTCCCTACAGAGGCAAATAAGCTTTGTGGGAAGGGTCCCCGACTCGAGTGTATCGATTGTGTGTTCCTCTGGTATGCCTTTAAGTCTAATTGGAGCATACCCGAGTTAGGCTTGAGATTTCATTGCCAAAATGGTTTTGGCCAGGCCTCTTCGAAAGGAGGATTACCCAACAATTATTATGATCGCGAGAGAGGTTAATGTCCAAGTTAGGATTGAGTCAGAAGGGGATTGATTTTTGTCGAATGGGTGCATGCTCTTTCACGATAATGAATTCGGCAAAAATGATGGCGCATTGGTTGAGTGCCCTTTTGTCTGCTCAAGGTATCGTCGCCGCAACGCAAGTGTAAGTAATCTAAAACCGTTCCCAAGTAAAGTCGACAAGTGTTCTACTTGTCAATCATTCCTAGAATACTGAGAGTGATGTTTGCATCGATGTGAGACTATGGAGAAAAATGACATGGCACCATGAGAATAGGAGGAATGCAGGAGTGTTACGCATCCTTCTTATGGTGAAGCATGGAAGCACTTTGATCGGGTGCATCCGATTTTGCCGTGATCCTCATATTGTACGACTTGGGTAGTCCTAGGATGGATTTACCCCATATATCCAAGCCCTAAGATCACCTTATTCATGTTGGCAAATTCTATTTTGTTACCCTTTACAATCTTCTTCCCGAAATGTGTATGTCAAAGCCATATATAAAAATCTTTTGACTTGCTCGATTAGTGTCCATCTAATCCAGAGCGACGTATTGATGCATACTTGCAACATGCGATTGATGATTTGAAGAGGTTGTGGAATGGTGTTATGATGACGATATTTCTCAAAAACAAAATTTTACAATGAAGGCAACGTTGATGTGGACAATTATGACTTTCTCGTATGGCATGTTGTGTTGGCGGGGACGATGGGGAAGCTTCATTGCTGTATGCATTGAGCAAAAAGGCATTTACCTTAAATACGGGGGGAAGTCGTCCCGGTTTGATTCCCATCGAGTTTCTTACCGAACGATCATCAATTTAGGAAGGAATAAGAATGCCTTCAAGAAGGGGGTTGTTGAAGTGGATGGACCGTCTCAGAGTTAACAATGAACAAATTCGGAGTAGTTAATCGGGGACTTGCCAAAGTAGCCCAGCCGGGGTTTCCAAATTAGATGGTTACGGCAGAGGTATAATTGGACAAAGAGGAGTATTTTTGGGATCTTCCTTATTGGAAAGATAATTTATTAAGGCACAATCTTGATGTAATGCACATTGAAAAAAATTCTTTGACAACATTTTCCAACACTGCGGATTTAACGGCATGGCAAGACCAAAGACAACGATAAGGCTAGAATGGACTTACGAATGTACTGGAGAGACCGTGTTGAGGCGAGACATCGGGATAATGGGAAAGATGTAGCTGCCAAAGGGCCAATTATACCTTGACTATCCAGGAAGTAAGGTTAGTTTACAATGGATAAAGGGGCTCGAAGATGTTCGATGGTTATTCTTCTAACTTCGCAAGATGACATGATGTTATAAAAGCAAGTCATAGGGATTGAAAAGCCATGATTGTCACGTGTTTATGGAGTGCTTACTTCCTATCGCCTTGATCCGTTTCCCCCATGTTTTGAATGCCCTTACAAATAAGTCAATTCTTCAAGATTCTAGGTTCTGCAACTTTAAGTGGAAGAGCGATTGGACGAGATGGAACAAAACATTCCATTCATTTTGTGCGAAGCTCAGAGAATATTCCCGGGCTGCTTCTTTGATTCAATGGAGCATCTTAGATCATCTCTTGCATAGCGAAGCCGGACTTGGTGGTCGAGTTCAATATAGGTGGATGTATCCATTTGAAAGGTAATTTAAGTATCACGGCTATTGATCCACTTTCATGCATATTAGTTAATTAATAATAATCTTGTCATTTTTTAATAGATTCACTGGCGAGTCAAACGATCGGTAAAAAATAAGGCTAGGGTTGAAGGTTCGATATGTCGTCTTATACACGTGAGAACAATTCATTTCTGCTCTCATTATTTCAAACACATGGTTTTGTTGCCAAAAGCAACTAGACAGAACCGAAACGGAAAATGAAAGTGGAAGACTACCTGGAACCTTATCAATTTTTTGTCTTCCTGGTCGTCATTAGGAAAGGAGTTGACACATTATTTAACGGAGGCAGAGTGGAACTCAGCTCATGTTCATGTATTGATCAATTGCCGAGGTTAAACCATACCATGAGTAAGTATGAACTTATAATTTTTATTCCTTCGATAGCATATGTCAATTTTCATTGATGTTATCCATATATATTGATGCATTCTTGTCTTCTCGTGATGCATCTGCTCATACTCATGAAGATTTTTTCCAAAATGGTTTAAGCAACAAGTATCTTCCCATTTATCATTCTGTTATTCACTATAATGCATGCGGATAAAAACTATATCGTTAAACTTTGTGAATAGGTTTACAATGAGGCACCTCTTGTCATTAATCAACATTTCTAAACTTGGTCGACGGTCCTCCGACCACAAGTCAAAAAATGGCACACATACTTCGTGAATGGGTACAAATTTCATACTCGATCATGGACAGAAGACAAAACAATAATAAATAGTGGTGTTTGCGTAAAGGGTGAGCCAGGCGGAGTTGCAGATGAGTTTTATGGTGTCATACAACACATATATGAGTTGTCATATCGTTATTTAGATTACCTAAGAGAATAGTGTTGTTTTATTGTAATTTGTTCGATCCATCTAGTAGAGGCACTAATTTGAATAAAAAATATAATATTGTGGACATCCAAATGAGTAGAAGATATCGTATGTTTGATCCGTTTATCATGGCACATAATGTGAGACAAGTATATTACGTTCCTTATCCAGCAACTCAAACAGAAAAACGAGGTTGGTGTGTTGCAATCAAGACAAAACCAAGGGGTCGCATTGAAATAGATGTTTCGTGAGTTGGATTGAGCCATATCAAACGGATGAAATGTCACATGCAAATGAGGTCATTGAAGTTGAACCAATCTCATGTTTACAAGACACACAAGTTGTAGGGGAAGAAGTGGATACCTCCAGCCTTGACATCAAATCAAGTCATTCCGATGAAGATGNTGAAGAAGCAGAATCAACAAAAGATGAAGAAGATGAAGATGGCTATGAATATGACACTGGCTCAAATTCTGAATAACAATTACTTTATTTATTTTAGTGATGTATTTTGTATTAAGTAGTATTGTCATTGTCATAACTTTAAGTTCATTATGATTAGCATCATTTTCCATTATTTACAAATGTGTGTTTGTGCTTACTTTAAGTTAATTATTATCACCATCAATTTCCATTATTTGCAAATTTGTGTTTTGGTTACTTTTAATTAATTATTATTAGCATCATTTTTCACTATAGACATGGCGATGGTAAGGGAAGGGGTAAGGCACTCGGCGGAGGGGCACGTCGTCGTGGTCGACCCCTTGTGACACGGACAAACGATGACAGATTCGTGTCCCTCCCGCTCACATTTGTTACACTACGCCCACCGCCCACACCCATGCCTCCACATGATATGGCACCGCACCCCCCACCGTTGCTCTTACACCATGTCCATCTCCCCACACCCGTGCCTACACATGTTCTCGACACCTCCCTACCGAACCTGTTGCTCCAACCACTCGATCATGGACACCTCCATTGGGATCACGATGATGCCCACCCCCATGATTCCGACTCGCACCCACGCAGACAATTCCAGTACAACCAGATGCATCGGGTGGATTTGCCCATGGACGGTGATCACGTCCAATGGTGACGACGAGGAGACTTATGGATATTCCTCGCCTATATCATCGATGATGAGGAGATCGAGAGTTATGTCATATGGCCGAGTTATTGTTACCCCGACCAGTAAAGGGTAAGAAAGATCTCAAATATTGTTATTTTATTGTTGAGTGCAGATTTTATATGTATGTGTATTGATTTTCTCATGTTCTATTGATAAGGTTCCCTTCCGAGAGAAAATCTTCAGAGGTCCGTCACGATGCGATTACATCTCGATTTGATCGGGCACGGAAACATTGGAGTGAGCTTGAGGATCGGGATCGGATCGATTCTTTTGCGGCTTTTAAGGTATTTTGTACTTTTGAATTTACTTCCCATTTTTAGTTACTTTTAATGTTTCTTTAGTTTATTATTATCCTAAAAAATATTATATTCTCCTTATTTACGTGAGAAGGCCGCTTGGAGAGTAGAGCATTCCACCGATGTAGAGATAATTTTTCATCAAAAGCGAGCAAACGCCTCCAGGAGTTGTTGATGAGATATCGAAAAAGGGACAACGTCCAAAATGGTGTTTCCACCCATTTGGGAGGAGCTATGTGCTTATTGGGCTACACCTGAATTTAAGAAAAAATCCGCCCGTGCAAAGCTCAACAGGCCTCGGGAAAAGGGTGGGAGCCCGCACACCGGGCGGCAGCATCGGTGTCGGGAGCATGCTCGACGCCTTGTAAGTTCCAACATCATATTTTGTTAATTCATTAGATGTCCGGCTATTAAGGTAGTGTAACTTCAAATATGAACAAGTTTTTTTTTTGGTGCAAGCTAGGGAGCTTGGCCGTAGCGTCAAGCTCGGTTGAGCTTCATGCCCGAACTCATACTAGGAAAGGTACCGACGAGCAGTGATGTAGATGAGCGCCTAGACGCACTTCGGTGATTTACATGTCTCTTTGATGGAAATTATGTTTATTTTATATTTAATAATTATGGTCATTTTGTATGATGATGTGCATCAATTTTAATGACAGGAGGACTATCGTGATAAGTTATCTCAGGTTCGGTCTCAGGTAGCCTCATCTTCCCCTTCCACCACACTTGACCCAGAGGTGGAGCTTCCCAATTGGAGTTGCAGGCATGGGTCGAGGTTGTGGCAGTAAGAACAAGGGTCGTATATACGGTATGGGAGACCTAGCCAGAACTATCGACGCGGGTGCTCCAAAGATCTTCACTCAGCAGAGTCGAGCATCGCCCCAAGACTAGGTCCCGCTGGGCCTCATGAGTCTACGGAGATGGTCAAGATGCGACAGAAACTGGCAGCTCAGGATGAGATCAATCGGCAGCTGCTTACTCAACAGACACAGATGATGGAGCAGATAGAGATGATGGCAGCTGCACGGAGAGAGCTCATGCTGCGTTTAGGAACCAAAGCACCCCTCCACGATCGCCAAAGAGACTAACACCTTCACAAAGACCCCTCAATCACATACCACCACCGTCCCCACCTGAGGTCATCAGCACACCAGTGGACGAGGATGATCAATACTTACTGATTTGTTAATGCGGGGCTATAGAGAGGTTATTAGTTTCTTTGATATTAGATTTTATTTTGTATGATGTATGCACTCTGTCAAAACAATTTGCTTTTATTTATGAATTTCATTTATTGTTTAAAATTATTATTCATTTATCATAATATAGTCTAAATTCTAATTAATATAAAAATAACTAATGTTTATATTAATTTTGAATTTTATATTAAATATTAAATAATTAATTAAAAATAATTCATATTTTAAATAATTAATTAATAAAAAATTAGTTAATTAAATTATTTAGTTTTATAAAAATGTGTTGCAATTTGCGATGACTATTCCGTCGCTAATTTATGTTGATTTGCGACGGTTAGGCCGTCGCTAATTTCTATAATTTACGACGGTTATGCCGTCGCTAATTTCTCATAATTTGCATCGCTAAGCCGTCAGAAATCAACATAAATTAGCGACGGAATAAGCAAGTCACTAATTAGCTGACGGCCATTTAAAAAACCGTCGAAACCTTTGCGCGACGACCCCACATGTGACAGATTTGTGGCCGTCGCAAATCCGTCAGAAACATGTGTTTTACGACAGATTTAAGCTGTTTGCGACGACCTTTGGTCCTCGCTAAATTCATTTTTTCTTGTAGTGTTCTTTGATTCCACTTAGTCTTGGCCTGTTTTGTATGCGAGGTACCCTTTCAAGGTGGATTGCAAATCATGGAGACTATTTATTTTCCAGCCCTTGGACGGTGTTACAAAATATCACTTTGGGCCTAATGTAGTCCTCGGGAGATCACCGGCTCGGGGACGTAATTGCCCTCATGCACAAGCTTACGGTGTAATCATGAAGCATGAGGAGGAATGGGAATGGAATGAGCAAACACCTCCAGGGTAGATTGCAAATCATGGAGACTATTTATTTTCCAGCCTTGGACGGTGTTACAAAATATCACTTTGGGCCTAATGTAGTCCCCGGGAGATCATTGGCTCTAGGGACGTAATTGCCCTCATGCACAAGCTTAGAGTGTAATCATGAAGCATGAGGAGGAATGGGAATGGAATGAGCAAACACCTTTGAAAGTTGCCCTAGAACAGTATTCCCAAGAACTATCCACCTCTGAGGCCAAGGCAAGAGCCAATTATGAAGATGTTCAAACGTGAAGCAGAACTTCAAAACGCAAGTGGAGGATATTTGCAAACAGTTAGTACAAGAGTCAGATGAAGCACAATTCGAGCAAAATCTGGTTTGGGGGATAGTTCAAAATGAAGATAAAGTGGTAGTGGACTCCAACATGCTTGCTGAGCAATCTGATTTTGCTGCATTAAATAAATATGTTGGCTTGCATACATGTGTGGACACTGGTAAGTTGGTCCCTCCCACTTGTCTGGCACACTTCCTCGTGAAAACACCATTTGACCCGAGAGGAAGTGACTTCATAATTGCAGAGGTCAATGGAGTTTTCACACACGTGCTAGGTGGAATTGTGGAAAGAGTCGTATTACTTCTGCAATTGCCACTTCACAAACCATGGGATCCGGGTGGAGGATCTCCCATGATGAGCATCTCTTGGCCCTTATGCCACAAACTATGGGATCCAGGTGGATGCTTCTTAATAAGTCAAGCTAGTGACGTTAAAGAAGTGCTTATTGGGAGGCAACCCAAGCTAGGTATCCTTTATTGTTCTGCCATTTTCCCTTATTAATAAAAAAAAGCATGATTCGCCACACGAATACACAGTGGCCTCGCGAGACGTAAGCCCCAGAATCTCGAGAGGCTTGCTCACGCTTCTGTCTCGCGTCGCGAGGGCTACTTTCGCCTCGTGATTCTGGGCATCATCATCTGTTGGAATTCCAGATTCGCCTCGCGAGATACTACTCGCCTCACGATTCTGGAAAGTGTGAAGAACAATTTCCCAGATTCGCCTCGCGAGTGATCTCTTGCCTCGCGAATCTGCAATTAAGTTTTTGATTTGCAGGATTTCTTCCAGGAGAGGCTTTTGGCCCAACAGGGGGTGCCCGAGGGACCAATTGGATGAGGATGCAACCGTAGAAGAACTTTCCGTGGAAGTGGCCACCTCCACTATAATTTGATCATGGAGCACCATCTCCTTTCCTCACTCTTATTTTATATATCTGTGTTCTTTCATTGAGGACAATGTATGCTTTAAGTGTGGGGGAGGGAACCAATTGCTGTTTTTGTTTTTGTGTTTGTTTTTGAGTGTCGCTCTTGAATAATTTGAGAAGATCAAGAGTATGTGTATGAATGTTGTGTCGGCAAGCTTGATGGATTTTAATTAAATTTAGCATAGATTGATTGCATGAATTATGTTGCCCATTGATGATTTCCCCCCCTAGGTTCTGAAAATAGAAAAGTTGATCCCCATGTGAAAAATTGAAAATTGAACTTTGAGAAATTTTATTGTGATTACTTGATTTATGACAAGTTTGGGGTGAAGGGGTGCACACACTAAGAATTGTATCTCGGTCAAACAATTTGCAAAAAAATGTCCAGGTGAGAATTTGAGCCTCCAACTTTGTTTTTGATTGTGTGAATCACTTCCAAGTTGCACTTTCCCGAATTTGCTTGAATCTCTTCATGGTTTGCATGTTTATGTGTTGCATCAAATGATTTAGGCAATTTTCTTTTAATAACTACTTGGCCTAAAAAGAACCATCCCTAATGCATGTTCCCTAGTTAGACACATTGAGCCTAATTGGCCTATTGTTTCTTGATGACCTTATGTTATAAGCCAAAATCTGGAAAAAAAAAAACCATGTTAACCAAATCTTAGGATTAGGAGAGCATGGAAACTTAGTAAGAGAAGGGTTGTAAGAAACTAAGTTTGGGGTGGCTACAAGGTGATATGTCATTTTGGGTTGAGAAAAAGAAAAATAAAGGTTGAAACCCAAGGCAAAAAGAAAAAAAGAAAAAAGAAAGAAAGAAAAAATTTGCCAAAAGAAAATGGGCAAAACAAAATGGTATCAAGGGAAAAGGTTGTAGTCACCCAAGGCTAAAAGAAAAATGGAAAAAGGAATTTGAGTGGAATTCAATGTGTCAAGATGCTCACGCTCTCTTAGTTCCTAGGGACTTAAGCCTAGAATCCTTGAATATCCTACCCTTAGCCAGGCCCCATTACAACCTTTAAAAGACCTTTTGATGTTGCATGCATGTTTTCGTGGGAACTATTTTTGAGATGAAAATCAAATTCATGGGAAGTGCTCTTGGAATGTGAAGTTGAGTGAAAAGTTGATGACCTAGACAAATTGAGCGAATGAGTGAATTAATAAATGCCCTTGTGAGGAAGGCACTTGTTTGAAATTGGTGATCTCCCTTTTGTGTGTAGATTGGATCCTCAACTTAGATTAATGATTGCATGAATGATGAAGTTCTCAATTGTTTAAAGTAAATGAATGTGGGGATTACATTAATGTAAGGGGGGAAACATTGAAGAAAAACTGTTTTGTAAGATTGCATGAAATTTGTGCGAAATTGATTGAATCATTTAAGCTTGCCAAGTGTTGAGTCTTTTTTAGTTTTAGCTTGCTTGGGGACAAGCAAGGTTTAAGTTTGGGGTGTTTTGATAAGCCTCTGGCTTATCTAGTTTTATAACTAGAAAGGTTGTGGTTTATGTGCTAATTATTCGAGTTCAATCTCGTTTTCACCCAAATTGGCCTTGTTTTGTTCCTAAGTTAGACTTTGACTCGTTTTAGGCATTTTTAGTAGTTTTTAGTCTATTTTGAGTAGAATTATGCTTTTTGGTTTTCTTTTGTTGTGTCAGGTTAAAAGTGAATCTCTGAGATCAAGGAAAATGAAGAAAACAGTGGAAAAGCAATTTTGGAGATATTCGCCTCGCGAGAGGATGCTCGCCCCGCGAGCCTGAAGACCAGCTGAGCAGCAACAGTCATCCTTTCTGTCTCGCCCCGCGAAGGTACTACTCGCCTCGCGAGCCTGAAGGCTTGGCTGTGCCAGAAATGTCATTCTCTCTGTCTCGCGAATCATCATCTCGCCTCGCGAGTATTCAAATCCAGATGGAGCCAATACTTAACATTCGCGTCGCGAGAGGTTACTCGCCTCGCGAGCGCTCGCAGATCCTGAATCCTATATATTGCTGTTTTAGGGTAGAATTTGAAAGCTTTGGTTCTCCACTGTTTAGGTAGCGTTTTGTGACGAAATTCTTGTTTTCTGGAGTTGCGTCTCCCTTTTTCTTTTCTTATTTTACTATGGTGATTATTTCTGATTGCTTGTGCGTTGTTACGGGCATGAAGAGCTAATCCCCTCGTCTAAGGGATCAATGAAGCCACCCATGGCGGTGTAGATTCAATGTGATGTATGTTCTTCTCCCTTATCTCAATTAATGTTTTCCAATTCTGATTTGATTGTGTTGATCATATGCTTGCGTGATTGACTAGTTAAACGTGTTGAGGCTTGGGAGGCAATTCGCGTTTTAGAACTTGAATTGGGATCATCGATCGACTATTGCACGAGAGTAAATAGAAGATCGGTGCAACCTTATAGGAACCAGATTTAATAGAGTTTGATGATTGGGTTATGAGACCTAGTAAGTAATTAATTCAATCGTCGAATACGTCCTATTGAGCACGACAATGGATTTGGGAGAATTTGGGGGTCCTGGTTGACATTGTAATTGAACTTAGGGAGGAATTCATCATCACTTGGGTACTATGCATGATTGGGTAGGTGGATTTGTGACCTTAGACATTGTAATTTCAGATTTTTAGTTAGTTATTCTTAATTAGATTGTTGATTTGAATTGCGTTATTAATTTTCTCTCTCCCTCAACCACTTGACTCGCTTGACCAAACGTATCTACTTTCTCACGAATTGGTAGAATTGGTAGCCCAATCCCGAGTTCGACCTCGGTAATTGCTTCATCGAGTTTTATTACTTAAGACGACCTCGGTACACTTGGATGACTCAACATAGTGTTACGGGTGTTGAGAGATAGGCGGTTGTATGCTAAGCTATCCAAGTGTGAGTTTTGGTTAGAGGAAGTGCAATTTCTAGATCATGTAATTAATAAAGAAGGGATAGCTATTGATCCCAAGAAGGTAGAGGCAGTGATTAAGTGGGAGAGGCCTAAGTCAATGAGTGAGGTGAGGAGCTTTCTAGGTTTAGCAGGGTTTCTCAAAGATTGCGTTGCCTAT
>JAUPTC010002489.1:0-12323 GCA_030762895.1 Sophora flavescens
AGAAAGCCAGAAATCTACCCCTCTCTTCAGAAAGGTTATGCTGGCCTGCACCCAGACCCTAACCCCAAAAACAACAAGCCACTTTTGCAATTATTTTTTCGTCCTACCCGATCAAATTAAACAGTTATAAATTTAATCATAATAAACCACAAAATCAAGTTTCAACCACCAAGACACCTATTGAGAAATTAAAGATTGAACTCTCCAATTATGAGAATTTTCAATTACAACAAAAGAGTGCAGGACCATACAGCAATCTAAGCCCGAAATAACTGCATGAAAACCTAAATCCAACCAAATAAAGAAAAAACAATTCCAATAGGAGAAATATATTTTCATATTCGCAGCAAAATAAAAAAATCGTCCATATAAACCTTCAATTCTAGAGCCCCATACGTGATTAATTTAAAAGGAAATTCACATAGTCCACATGTTAATCTGCAATTTGAATCTAGAAACGTAAATTGGATAAGTCAATTAAAAAGAAGCTAGAAGGGAACACTCCACGTGTGAGATCCGAAGCGAGAACCAGGTCAAATAGATTTACATCTGTCGTTTAAGGGGTTTTAACTTTTAAGTGGCAACGTTAATTTATCCAAACCCAAACACCGTTTATATACGCAGAAAGTTGAGTGACTTGCATCTTCCTCATGTAATCGGATGAAATACACGCAACAACAACCAATTACAACTTCAGGATTTGCCATGTTAGACGTTACATACTGTTGAGCCAGCCGCAGTATTTTATTTAGGAGGTTTCTTAGTATCTCACGGGTAGTGTTCCCATCCAATAAAATTTAATAAATAAAAATGATAAAATAATAGGTTTTTTAAAGAAATGTCAATAAAATTCAATGTAATAGAAAAAATTATGGAAAAACAAATAAAAATATCATCCAACTAATAGAGAATATCAATAAAAATATAAATTACACTTACAATAGAATACAAAAAGGACAAAGTGAAATAAATAATATAAGAGATATATTAAATAATATAAGTAAAGGAAAAGAAATAGATGAAAATAATGACATTAATAGAATAAGGATTGTGCTAGAACAATTAGAAAATCTTGTAGAATATGAAGCAAATAATAAACGTGTAACAAGAAAAGAATTAGAAGATTTATTAAAAATGAAAAATTTAGAGAAAATAATAGTAAAACAAGAATTAAGTTAAGAGCCATCAAAAATACCTAAACCAAGAGATCCCGCATGGAAAGGATAAAAGACGAATACATGAAAACATTAAGAAAATCAAATGATTTAGGAGAAATTCAACAATTAATAGAGCAACTCAAGATAGTTGAGGAAGAAAATAATCAAATACATAAAATAGAACATATTGATCAAGTAGATAAAGAAGATGAAAATGAAGAAGTAATATTAAATTATAGTTCATCTTAAATCTGAAGAAAACTATATAAAAATGGAAAAAAGGTGAATATAGTGGAAAAATTCCTAAAAGAAAATGGGAAGAATATAAATATACACCTAGTGGAGCTTGAGATAAGTACGAAGAAGAAATTATGTATAATAAAGGATATGCGAGAAAGAATAATAAATGGGCGAAAATTCAAGAAGATTTTAAACCTCAAACTAAGTAATACTAATGTAGGAAATATATTAAATCTTGATTGTGCAAGAAATAAAGAAGAAATACTTTTGAAGTGGACTAATGAAATGATATTAATAGTTTTAACAGATGATAGATTTAGAAAACTAAACTTTATAGAAACCAAGAATTTTGTAACTTTTAAAATATCAGGAAATGTACAAAAGTTTTTACCAGGAATTAAAGATGAAGATTGGATTCAATATGGAAGAATGGTAGATAGCAACATGGACTATGTTAAACTAGTTATGACATTAATTCATCAAGAATTTTTTTTAGGATATAATATGATGGAACAAAAATAAAAAGCAAATAAAACTTTACTTGAAAATGCTAAATCATATTTAAATAGAACATAAATCTGCGATATGTGCCAAATTGAAAGTTTTATCTGTGAATACCAAAATACTATTATCAATTGAATGAAGTGTCTAAAGAGACTTATAAATATATTTTTATAGACAAACTACCATATCCACTTAACTCAAAAAATTAATGGATTATGGGAATCAAGACCAAGAAAAACAAATACTTTAGGAGGAGTTATCCAACTCTTATATCAAGAATTAAGAGAATATTGTTTAACTAGAGAAACAATATAAGGCAATTAAATAGAGGAAGTACTGTCATTTGTTGTGACATTCCAGAAAAGAGAGAAACTAGGAAAATATGGTTGTGAGAAATTAAAAGAAAAAGGAAGTATTATAAGAAACCAAAATTACGAAGAACTTATCCTAGAAAAGAAAACTTATTATAAAAATAATAAGAAGAAATATTTTAGAAGAAAGAAATCAACAGAAAAATACTGTCCGAAAGGGAAAAAAGAAATGTGTACGTTGGATATGTAATGTTGAAGGACACTATACAAATGAATGTCCTCAAAGAAAAGAAAAAGATTTTAAAAGAAAAATCAAAATTAATAAAACAAGTATTTCAAATATATGAACTTGAGCCTTTAGAAGAAGAACTAAGCGATACAGAAATAAGTATCTATGAATATACGGGAGGATGAATTATCTTCGAAGTAACAGAATCCGAATATTACTTTTAAAAAAATACTACTAAAAAAGTAAAAAGAGAAACAATAAGCCTTATAGATACTGGAGCAAGTCTTTGTCTAGCGACATAACACTTTTTTATAAATCAGAAAAACTAGAAAACTACTAAAAATACAAATTGCATATGGATCTATACATCCGCTTAGTGGATAGCAAAAGAAAAAATTTACTTAGTTATAAAGGAAAAATTATTTATTGTACATCTGATATACAAACAAGAAACATGACTAGATATGATTATTGAAATAATTTCTTAAGACTTTACGCACGTTTTGTCAATATTTGGACTATATATCTTTAAAAACACCAATATATAAACCAAAAGCAACACTGAGAACTTATAAAAATTCCAATTACTCATTTTTCTAAATGCACTTATTCTCAATTATCGAGTCTGAAATGCTGAACCATGGTGAGATAATTAGTAAAAATTGTACAAAGATTCGCCATGTATTAACAAATTTAGAACCAAATAGAATAATTCCAACTCATATAGAAGAACTTCTAGATAAAGTATGTAGTGAAAATCTTTTAGATCCAAAAATTAATAATAAAAATACTGAATTAGTTGTTTTAAAACTAAAAGATCCAACAAAAGAAATAAAATGTAAACCTATGATATATACAAAACAAGATAGAGATGAATTTGCAAAAGACATTGAATAAATGAACAAAAAGGGTCTAATTAGACTTTGAAGAAGTAAGCATTCAGCCCCAGCTTTTTATGTAGAAAATCATAATGAAATCAAAAGAGGAAAAGAAGGATGGTAATTAATTATAAACAAATAAATGATGCCATGGAAGGATACACATATTTTCTTCCAAGAAAAGATTTAATTACTGAAAAGAATTAGAAATATGAATTGGTTTTAGTACCTTTGATTGTAAATCGTGTTTTTACCAAATTAGATTAACCGAAGAATCTAAGCACTAACAACATTCAGTTGTCCTTAGGGTCAATATGAATGGAATGTACTTCCAATGGGGATGAAACAATCACCAGGAATCTTCCAACGAAGAATGGATTCCATACTCAAGGAATTTAAAGACTTTTGTCCTATTTACATTGATGATATATTAGTCTTCACCAATAGAGATATAAATGGTCACTTCAATAAGATAGGTAAGACTAATAAATGTCTTGAGCATGGAGTAGTTTTAAGTACAAAGAAAGTTGTTCTAGCTCAAAATGGAATTAATTACTTAGGATTCAAATTGAAAAGGAAAAATTATTATGCAGCAACATGTATTAAGGAAGCTTTAAGATTTTCCAACAATATTAAAAGATAAAAAGGATTTACAAAGATTCCTTGGATTACTAACATATATTTCAAATGAAGGTTTTATTAAGAATCTTGCAAGATAAAGGAAAGTACTTGACCAAAAGCTAAAGAAAGATGCTCTGGTCATGGATGAGGAAGATGAAAGACTTATTATAAACTTGAATTACTTATGCGAGGATCTTCCCGAGATATATCATTCATCGGATGATGATTTAATTATTATTGAGACCGAGTGCCTCAAATCAGCTGTTGGGGAGGTGTTATGAAGGCAAAACCCTTGGATATAAAAGGAATTACTATGCCGATACATGTCCTGGAACTTTTCAGACATGTGAAATTAATTATCCTACTCACCGAAAAGGAAACACTAGCACTAATCCAATGTTAGAAAAACATCGGATTTATATACTAGATAAAGGATTCATTGTACGAACAGATTCGACTTATGTTGCAAGTTTTAAGAACTTAAACCATAAAGTAACTTGAAGTAAGGAAGATTGATTAGATGGAAAATGAAACCTTATCGAATATAATTACTCAATCTCCCATATTAAAGGAGATAAAAATGTTCTTACCAGATATACTATCAAGAGAATTGAGCAACAAACGATTGAAATAAAAAGCAAGTACAACTTCAAAAGTACTGAGAAGCAAATTGAAGGAACTAGATCTCATCAAACCAAATATTGAAGTACCAAATTTCAACTCAGGCTAAAGGAGAATCTCGGAAGAAGATGTATTGAATGAAATCAAACCGAAGGTACAGAAAGCACTAAGGAAAAAATGGTATACTATTTTCAATGGACCATTTTTAGGAATTTATGATGATTGGCACAAAACAACCCTCATTGTATAGGAATTTCAAGAGTATACCACAAAGGATTTCGAACACAAGAAGAAGCGAAAAAGCATTGAAGGATCACTAGGAAAAACAAGCATTGAAAGATCACCAGAAAAACAAAATAAGGGTAAAGAAATTTACTCTTGGCCCAAGAACTTTTCTGAAACTATAAAGAATCCACGAACCAAAGACTTCTTCTGAGGATACTTGGAAGAATTCCTTCTTCCATTGATGACTACCAAATTACTTCCAAAAAAGACCATGAACTTCAGGTCCAATTTTCAAAAGAAAAAATTCTCTAAAAAACATAAAAAAGATTGACCAACTGCCTGAGAAAGAAAAGAATAATTGTTTTTACATGGTAAACCTAAATATATTTGGAGTTAAAGCCATAATTACTCAGGAGCATCATCAATATCTGATGTTTAATATGTTCGAGTTTGGACTTATTGAATGTCTTTATTTAAATAAGGATTAGAAAGAAATCCGTGCTTTCTCATATAGTCGAAGGAAGCCATTCATAATTGCAAAAGAAATGTTGCCAAAGAAAGGACTATCCTCTTGAAATTTTACCATTTATCCTGACTTCGTCACTAGGCAACTTGCAAAGCACTTAATCTTTATTGGAGCAACTATAGCTTCTCCGAGAGATGAACCAACCAGAGAAGACTACAATGAAGGCCGAATTACTATAAATCTGGCCAACCAGCTAGCAAAGCATTTTCACCCAATGTCAAATAATTGGAAAAGATTCCTCATCAAAGCATTATACAAGGGACCACATACTTTGCTTCTAAGCAAGACAAGTGGTAAAATATTAAAGAAAAAGACTTAGCATTCCCGACGAATTTTGAACTACCTTTATACACACTTCAAGGACTATCAATGAACTACCATCCGGCCTACCCTCGATCAACTTTGCTCGATGATAAAGAAGAATAGAAATCATGCATGGAAAGATACGTGACAAAAAAGAGGACAATAATGACAAATCGAAGATCGATAAGGACTCATAATGATGCAATAATAGAAGAATGGATGTAAGCACACGTCAACATTTGAATATTGAAAGTCTGATCAAGAACTCGATGCAGAAAGTAAAGGGATTTTATGTAAATTACCTAGCACCATTGGGTGTATAAATAAGTCCTCTTTATGCTGAGACAAAAACAGAGTTTTCATTCGGAAAAACCTCTCGTGTTTGAGAAGTTCTTCTTGATAGAGAATAGTGCTAGCCTCCATAGAGGCGTGAGTTGGATTCTTGAGAGTGAATGGACATGTTCTTATGTATTTCTCTCCGATTATTATCATAAATACTCCTCTTATTACTAAAATTCCCAAATTACTTTACTATTGAATCTCGTTCAACTTGACTTCGCGGAAGCGCAGTGGGCAAAAGAATTCAAGGCTAATCTTGCAAAAAGACTAGTCGTGTGATTTATCAACCTTTTCGGTTATTTTATTAGAAAATAATGATGTCGAAATTGAAAGAGAAAAATTGATAATAATGATATAACACACCTACAAATTCCAAGAAGATGGAGAAATCGAAAGAAGTATCTTAATAGATCAAAATTATTTCAGAAAATACAAAAAGAGTGATTTAAACTTAACAAAAGATGGAAATATGAAGAAACTGGAGTGAATAATGAAAAAATTTAATCGTAAGAAGAATATTATATACTATGGAAAGATGAGTTAATAAAACTCCAATAGATATCCGACACAAGGGAATACTTGGATACAATTACTAAATAAAAGAATTAACCAAATTAAAAAGGAATTTAAAAGGAAGAGCATAGAAGAAAGATAGGATATATTCATATAGGAGCCACACAGGTTTTAATTAAGGCTACCTTTCAGAATGAATAAATTCACCTATAGCATTAGTTTTGAAAGATGATAGAATAATCGATCAAAAGGACAAAATACTAGGAGTTATGGAAGGAAATTTAGCTATGTTAAATTAAAATACTAAATTCACCCAAATATTGGAATACCGTTAGATACCCAAAGACTAGATCAATCATTAACCTTAGAACATAGATTCTTAAGAAGTAATTTAATGAGACCAGAGAGATAAAATCTTACGCTTACTTCACGTGTTAATTACGCATTAACAAATTCTCATCATAGTATTACTTTTAAAACAATGAAAGAATATATATACCAAGACTTTTTTGAAGAAATGTGAAAAATTTACTATCCTAAAAAAATATGAAATAACTCGAACCAGAAATATCTATAAATAATCCAAAATCATTAAGTTTTAGACAAATTCAAAAAACCAATTACTTTTCCCTGAATCTCAAAACCAGAGGAAGATGCGAATATAAATAGATTATCAAACCAGTAAGAGATCTAGCTCAATATTTAAGAAATAGAATATGAATAAAGGAGAGAATTAAGAAAATCCTCGAATAATTTTATCTTAAAATAGATCAAAACAAGAGAGATATAAAAGATTTCAGGGCCTTTACGATTATCATCTTAAAAAGACTCAGAAAATAGAAAGAGAAAACAATGGAAAAATATATTATAAAAAGGAAAAATAATTAATTGAATTAGAAAATAAAGATAAAAAAATACAGAAAACAAATTATAGAAGGAATAGAAAAAATAAAAAGTATTGGATCTTCAAGTTCCCTTAACTTCTCCAATTATTCCATATAGAACCACCGCCTTTTGAAGATAGTGATAACGAATAACAATGAAAATATACTCAGAGTTTGATGATCAACAAAGAAAGAAATAATAAGTATGTTAATTATGGACTTACGCATTGCAGAAACAATTAATAATTGAGAAAATAAAAGCTCAAGTATAGACAAGAAGACTATTTAGCCATATATCATTAGATATAGAATGGAAACTATATGGAAGAAATAAGATTAGCTTGAGTATGATAGACTATCATTATCTTTTATATATATATATATATATATATATATATATATATGTATATATATGAAGAATATGACTTATTAGATGATTAAATGGATCAGAAATATCAAGTATATTAACTATGAAAATACCCAAAGATTATGAGCAAATAATAATTAACAAATTAAAGCACCAACATTGGCATGAAGAACTTTATCTAAAACAAGTACAACAAAGAGTACAAATAGCATTTTGCAAAGAAGAACAAAACACATATTTAAAGAATTAATAGAAATAGATGAATCTATAAGAATATGGGTATGAATTGTTAGTAACCCAAATTATGCATGAACACTACCCAAATTATGTATAAATACCTCACCCAAAACTGAAAATAAAATTATAAAAAAGGAAATTAATAGTGGTGGTACCATTTTGGCATTGGAGCTAAGACTTATGGATTCTCAAATATAAATGTGACAACCTAAACTCCTGGCTAATAACATGGTTACCCGCTTGCGGAAATAAAACCTGACTGATCGGGTTACTGTCAAAAACAATATTTTTCAACGCTCATCTTTCAAATTGATAATTTTTTTTTCTTTTTTAACCCATAACAATAACAAATCTTAATCAAACTACAACTTAACAACACAATGTATACAATTCTTACAACTATATCGCTCATATATATTTCACACCCAACAACACAGCTTTATCTTCAAACATAACAGGACCTAAGTCTGGTCGTAATTCAATATGACACTACCACCAACCGGAGCGAAGACAAAAAGACGCTCCAACTAGACCCGGTGGTGTAGGGATCATACACCTTGTACGCCTATGAGATGTGTTGTAAGGGTGAGACACCAAGATACTTGATTTATCACCATAACCAAATGCGAACACAAAAGAAGGCACATACACATATACATATTTATAACAACACACTCATTCATATTATATCACATCGTTTATCAATGGGTTTCCACACCCCCAAACATCAACGTTGAAAACTATGCATTAACACTTCAAAACATCATCTAATATTCATACCCACTTATGAGATATCTCGAACACCGAGAATGAGTTGGATTCAGACTCGACAGTTACTGGTGTACGCAACCACGTACACACAGTCAGCATACTGCCAGCCAAAACCCATCTACACTGGGCCCAACATCGGTATTATGTGATATCAACGCTGGGACGTAAATTTCTCACTATCCACCGCACAATAAGAACATCTTTATGATCTACCCAGGACGCGCATGGTAATCACTCACATAAAACCCATCACACACTGTCCAACATCAAGGCAACGTGTCCCAATGTAGATAGAAGCCCCATTGTCCACTAGGCACAACAAGAACACTTCATGATCTCACCACGACGACCCACGGTAATCACTGCTTGATCATGGTCACGCCCGCCAAATGATGCAACAAAAACCTTTTGTTCTCAACACTTTCTTTGTGCTACATCTTTATTTTTCAAAGCCCCAAAAGCTTTTGACCCATCATCATTTTTAAACATCAAACTCTCAAAAGCTTTCAACTTATCATCATTTTTAAACATCAAAGCTCCCAAAAAGCTTTCAACTTATCATCGTTTTCAACATCGAGTGCTCACCAGCATCAAATGCTTTTTCCTCAAAAGCATCATCGATTTTCAACATCGAATTCTCAAAGCATCATCAGCTTTCAACATCGAATCGCTCTCAAAAGCACCACCGTTTTCAACATCTTTACAACTTTATTAACAACACAGACCTCAAAGTCCGAGTTAACAATCACGATAGCCCCAGACCGCTGCAATCAGTCTTAGGTTCGTGGTAACAGAAATCCCCAAACGCCTTAACTTACTTACGAGATACCTGGGCCATACCACAACGAACCTTAACACCCGGTCGTCTCTGCTACATAAGTTCCATAACATCGCTATACATCATTTTGGTTCCATGGAAAACAAATCCAAAATAAGACAACGCCATAAGAACACCAGAGCACCGACATCTCGGTTACTAAGTTTCTCTATATCGTTGCTTAGTAAAACTGATTTACTAGAAAATCATTTCTACTTGAAAACTCTTTGACCTGAACTTCACTTTAAAAAATTAAATCAATTCCATTAAACCTCTTCTCAAAACAAGTACCGCTATTTTTAAACTTTCACCGTAAATAATTTCAAAATCACATCGTTAATCATTTTCCAAGAAAATATTTTTAAAGTCTAATTTGATTTTTATTTTTATATTATTTCATTATTTTTATTTTTATTTTTATTTTTATAAAGTATTTTTGAATATTAATTTCACAAAATAATTTTTATAATATTTTGAATTTCTTCCATTAAATGAGCAGCACTAAAAATTAACCTGCCACGCCCCACCGTGACACATAAATTTCTTTACACCGATAAATTCAAAAAATAATAGTTCTCAAAAACTCATTATTTTTCAAAATAATATTTTCCACCATTATATTCCAACATTTCACAAAACGTTGAATATAATTTTCACAACTCACAAATCTTTATCCGAAACCCGGCCAAGGCACTCACCACCGCCAGGCCTCAAACAACATTCAACATTCATCATTCAACAACATCATCATAATTATATCACCAGCAGATCATGAATCATAACAACATAATATACTACCGCATAATTAAATAAATTAAAAGCAATAAATCACCGATACACGATAAACAACACAACGTAAGCCACATAAACAAATAACCACAACTACAATAATTCATATAAATCACAACTACCACACAAATATTTATAGAGTAAAATCCCCGGTGAGCTCCCCACCGTTGAAGACTCAACTATGGTTTGAAATAGGTCCCCGATTTGATCCTGCTTCTCCGGCGGCTTTTTAGGTCAAACCAACCCGTTCCGACGATTCCTTCACAATGAATTGCAACCAAAATAAATCAAAACCAAACAACAACACACTCTAAAACACCGGGGTAGGGTCTCTGTCACCCAATTTTCTAGGTTAGAAACTTAAAATTTGTTTAACTTAGGGATTAATGATCCATAAGTTGCAACATGATTAATCACTTTAACCATGATTATGAACTACAATCATGAACTAAAACCCATCTAGTTATAAGAACTAGGGTCGGTTTTCTCAAGATCAACAGGCTAGAAGCTTTCAAAATTTCATCAACTCTTGAATTTAATCAACAACAAAGCTTAGAGTTGGATTTAAAGATTACAACAACTTTGAATCACAAAATCATTAAGTGATGATAACTAGGGTTGAAGTTTAGTTGGAGAAACAAATAGGCTCAAGTTTGATTTTTGATCTATATACTTGAATACAAGAACTACCAAGATATAATCATGAATCAAGACATGAAATTGAAACAAAACCTAAGAACAACTTTAACCTAGGTTCGGCCCGAACTAGATTTTAGGGAAAGAAATTTCCCATGATCTTGTGCTTCTAGATGATGAAAATAGAGAGATTATAAGACTCAGTAGCAATCGGTTCCATGTCAAAAGGATTTTTCTAGAATTAGTTATGAATTTTTAACTAGTTCCATGAACTTGGAACAAAGAAGAACATGCTGATCCAAGTATTAATCTACAAAAGTGATGAAGAGAAATTGATTAAAATGACAAGAGAATAAGTCATACCTCTTGATGATCCAAGAAAACAAAGTTTGATGATGTTCTTGCAAGGTTTTATTATGGTGTTCTTAAGAAAACTTAAGTGAGAAGATGGAACACAGTTAGGGTTTAGAACAGTTTTAGTATTTTGAGTACATCTCTCAACATACTTGTCGTTTTGGAGACTTATGTCGTTGGAAAGAAGAGAGAAAGATGAACAACTTTCATGTTGAAACCTTTTCGATATTCAAAATAGAAACTGGTCAGAATTGCTAGGAAAACATCAGACGAATTATGAATACTTGAAGAAAGAACATGGAAATGGAAGAAATGGTTAATAAAAGAAGGTAACAACTCTAATGAAGAAGGAACCAATACTTAATGAAAGAAGGACTGGAGCCGGGTTTGGGCAAGCCTTGGTCAAATTTTTCCAATGGCATTTGTTTGAAATTGTCACAAAAAGACAAGTGGCAAAATATACTCTACTAGAAAATTTCACTTTGTCATAATTGTCATTATGGCCATTATGACTGCCTGATAAGCTCAAGCATGCAATACCAAGAAATCGGTCAAATCCATCATCCTACACGAATGTCGATTTCGATCCACTCCACGCAAGCTTTTCCAGAGACATCCACGACTGATACGGCCAAGAACAAATATAATATTTAATTTTTTTACCAAAATTTCAAACTCCAAAAGATCGTAGTAAATACGATAAAAACAATTTTCATCCTGCTCACGACTCAAAATTAGGTCTTCCCGAGCAAGAACTTTCATTGCAGGAAAACACAAAAATCCTACTATCGCCTGCCGCCACGCCAAAAAGAACGAGCGTTACAGAAATAATGCAGATGAGGGAAGCGACAACCCGAGGAACGCCCACAAGGACTTAGGTTATAATAATAATAGAAAATCAGTTGGGGGGGCTTGGATGAAAAGTAAGAAGAAAACAAAGAAAACAAAGCAATAAAGACAAAAGCTTAAAGAGATTATCAAATAAACTAAAGTGATTAACC
>JAUPTC010002490.1:0-12261 GCA_030762895.1 Sophora flavescens
GGTTTTGGGTCAAAATTAGGGCTTAGGGTTAGAATTTGGGTTTTGAGTTAAAAAATGGGTTTTGGGTCAAAATTAGGTTCTTGGGTCAAATTTAGGGTTTATGGTCAAAATTAGGGTTTGAATTAGGATTTTCGGTCAAAATTAGAGCTTTGGGTTAAAATTTGGGTTTTTGGTCAAAATTAGTGTTTGGTGTTTGAATTAGGGTTTTGAGTTAAAAATAGGGTTTTGGGTCAAAAATAGGGTTAGAATTAGGGTTTTGGGTTAGAATTAGGGTTTCGGGTCAAAATTAGGGTTTTGGGTTTGAATTAGGGTTTTGAGTTAAAAATAGGGGTTTGGGTCATAAATAGGGTTAGAATTAGGGTTTTGGGTTAAAATTAAGGTTACGGGTCAAAATTAGGGTTTTGGGTCAAAATTAGGCCTTAGGGTTAGAATTTGGGTTTTGAGTTAAAAATGGGGTTTTCGGTCAAAATTAGGGTTTGAATTAGGGTTTTGGGTCAAAATTAGAGCTTTGGGTTAAAATTAGGGTTTTGGGTTAAAATTTGGGTTTTTGGTCCAAATTTGGGATTTGGGTCAAAATTAGCGTTTGGGGTTTGAATTAGGGTTTTGAGTTAAAAATAGGGTTAGAATTAGGGTTTTGGGGTTAAAATTAGGGTTTCTGGTCAAAATTAGGGTTTCGGATCAAAATTAGGGCTTAGGATTAGAATTTGGGTTTTGAGTTAAAAATAGGGTTTTGGGTGAAAATTAGGGTTTAGGGTCAAAATTAGGGTTTTGGGTCAAAATTTGGGTTTTGGGTTAAAATTTGGGTTTTTGGTCGAAATTAGGGTTTTTGGTCAAAATTAGCGTTTGGGGTTTGAATTAGGGTTTTGAGTTAAAAATAGGGGTTTGGGTAAAAAATAGGGTTTTGGGTTAAAATTAGGGTTTTGGTAATAGGGTTTTGAGTCAAAATTAGGGTTTGGGTTTGAATTAGGTTTTGAGTTAAAAATAGGGTTTTGGGTCAAAATAGGTTAGAATTAGGGTTTTGGGTTAAAATTAGGTTTTGGTCAAAATTAGGTTTTGGGTCAAAATTAGGGCTTAGGGTTAGAATTTGGGTTTTGAGTTAAAAATAGGGTTTGGGTCAAAATTAGGTTTGGGTCATTTAGGGTTTTGGGTCAAAATTAGGGTTGGGTTTGAATTAGGGTATTGGGTTAAAATTAGGGTTTTGGGTCAAAATTAGGGTTTAGGTAAAATTAGGTTTTGGGTCAAAATTAGGGTTTTGGTAAAATAGGGTTTTGGTAAAATTAGGGTTTGGTTAAAATAGGGTTTTGGGTCAAGGTTAGAATTAGGGTTTTGGGTTAAAATTAGGGTTTTGGTCAAAATAGGGTTTTGGTCAAAATTAGGGTTTGGGTTAGAATTTGGGTTTTGAGTTAAAAATAGGGTTTTGGTCAAAATTAGGGTTTAGGTTAAAATTAGGTTTTGAGTTAAAATAGGGTTTTGAGTCAAAATTAGGGTTTAGGTCAAAATTTGGGTTTTGGTCAAAATTAGGGTTTGGAATTAGTTTAGGTCAAAATTAGGGTTTTGGTCAAAATTAGGGTTTAGGTCAAAATTAGGGTTTTTGGATTTGAGTTAAATAGGTTTGGGTCAAAATAGGGTTAGAATTAGGGTTTTGGTCAAAATTAGGGTTTTGGTCAAAATTAGGTTTGAGTTTGAATTAGGGTTTGAGTAAAAAAGGGTTTAGGTCAAAATAGGGTTAGAATTAGGGTTTTGGGTTAAAATTAGGGTTGGGTCAAAATTAGGGTTTTGAGTCAATTAGGGTTAGAATTTGGGTTTTGAGTTAAAAATAGGTTTTGGTAAAATTAGGGTTTTGGGTCAAAATTAGGGTTTGGCAATTAGGGTTTGGCAAATTAGGCTTAGGTTAAATTTGGGTTTTTGGTTAAAATTGGGTTTTTGGTCAAAATTAGGGTTTTGGTCAATTGTTTAGGAATTAGGGTTTGAGTTAAATAGGGAAATTAGGTTTGGGTTAAATTAGGGTTTTGGTCAAATTAGGGTTTTGGTCAAAATTAGGGTTTAGGGTTAAAATTAGGGTTTGAGTTAAAAAAGGGGTTTGGGTCAAAATAGGTTAGAATTAGGGTTTTGGGTTAAAATTAGGTTTTGGGTCAAAATTAGGGTTTTGGAAAATTAGGGCTAAGGGTTAGAATTTGGGTTTTGAGTTAAAAATAGGGTTTTGGGTCAAAATTAGGGTTTTGGGTCAATTAGGGTTTTGGTCAAAAATAGGGTTAAAATTAGGGTTTTGGTTAAAATTAGGTTTTGGGCATTAGGGTTTTGGTCAAAATTAGGGTTTTGAGTCAAAATTAGGTTTTGGGTTAGAATTAGGGTTTTGGGTCAAAATAGGGTTTTGGGTTAAAATTAGGGTTTTGGTCAAAATTAGGGTTAGAATTAGGTTTTGGGTCAAATAGTGGGTTTTGAGTTAAAATTAGGGTTTTAAGTTAAAATTAGGTTTTGGGTAAAATTAGGGTTTTGGTCAAAATTAGGTTTTAGTTAAAATTAGGGTTTGAGTTAAAAATAGGGTTTAAATTAGGTTTGGTTAAAATTAGGTTTGAGTTAAAATTAGGGTTTTGGCAAATTAGGGTTTTGGGTTAAAATTAGGGTTTAGTTAAAATAGGGTTTTGGTCAAAATTAGGGTTTGGTTAGAATTAGGTTTTGAGTTAAAATTAGGGTTTTGGTAAAATTAGGGTTTTGGTCAAAATTAGGGTTTAGGTTAAATTAGGGTTTTGGGTTAAAATTTGGGTTTTGGTCAAAATTAGGGTTTTGGTCAAAATTAGGTTTGGGTTTGAATTAGGGTTTGAGTTAAAAATAGGGTTTTCATAGGTTAAATTAGGGTTTTGGGTTAAAATTAGGTTTGGGTCAAAATTAGGGTTTTGGGTTAAAATTAGGTTTTGAGTTAAAATAGGGTTTTATAGGGTTAAAATTAGGGTTTTGGCAAAATTAGGGTTTTGGGTTGAATTAGGTTTTGAGTTAAAATAGGGTTTTGGATCAAATATTAGAATTAGGGTTTTGGGTTAAAATTAGGGTTTTGGGCAAAATTAGGTTTTGGGTCAAAATTAGGCTTTAGGTTAGAATTTGGGTTTTGAGTTAAAAATGGGGTTTTGGTCAAAATTAGGGTTGGCAATTTAGGTTTAGGGTCAAAATAGGGTTTGAATTAGGGTTTTGGGTCAAAATTAGAGCTTGGGGATAAAATTAGGGTATTGGGTTACAATTTGGGTTTTGGTCAAAATTAGGGTTTTGGTCAAAATTAGTTTAGGGTTTGAATTAGGGTTTTGTGTTAAAAATAGGGTTTTGGGTAAAATAGTTAGAATTAGGGTTTGGGTTAAAATTAGGGTTTTAGTCAAAATTAGGGTTTAGTCAAAAAGTAAAGTTTGTTAAAATTAGGGTTTTGGGTTAAAATTAGGGTTTGGGTCAAAATTAGGGTTTTGGGTCAAAATTAGGGTTAGGTTAGAATTTGGGTTTTGGGTTAAAATAGGGTTTGGGTCAAAATTAGGGTTTGGGTCTTTTTAGGTTTTGGTCAAAATTAGGTTTTGGGTCAAAATTAGGGTTTGGTCAAAATTAGGGTTTTGGTTAAATTAGGTTTGGTCAAAATTAGGGTTTTGCATATATTAGTTGCAATTAGGGTTAGTAATTGGTTTTGAGTTAAAAAGGGTTTCGGTCAAAATTAGGGTTAGAATAGGGTTTTGGGTTAGAATTAGGGTTTGGTCAAAATTAGGGTTTTGGTCAAAATTAGGGCTTAGGTTAGAATTTGGTTTTGAGTTAAAATGGGTTTTGGTAAAATGGGTTCTTGGTCAAATTAGGTTTATGGTCAAAATTAGGGTTTGAATTAGGATTTTCGGTCAAAATTAGAGCTTTGGGTTAAATTTGGGTTTTGGTCAAAATTAGTGTTTGGTGTTTGAATTAGGGTTTTGAGTTAAAATAGGGTTTTAGGTCAAAAATAGGGTTAGAATTAGGGTTTTGGGTTAGAATTAGGGTTTTGGTCAAAATTAGGGTTTTGGGTTTGAAAATAGGGTTTGGGTCATAAAAGGGTTAGAATTAGGGTTTTGGGTTAAAATTACGTTTTAGGGTCAAAATTAGGGTTTTGGGTCAAAATTAGGCCTTAGGGTTAGAATTTGGGTTTTGAGTTAAAAATGGGGTTTTGGCAATGGTTTTGGGTTAAAATTAGGGTTTTGAATTAGGGTTTTGGGTCAAAATTAGAGTTTTGGGTTAAAATTAGGGTTTTGGGTTAAAATTTGGGTTTTGGTCAAATTAGGTTTTGGTCAAAATTAGGGTTTGGGGTTAAATTAGGTTTTGAGTTAAAAATAGGGTTTAAAGTTTGGGTTAAAATTAGGGTTAGAATTAGGTTTTGAGTTAAAATTAGGTTTTGGTCAAAATTAGGTTTTAGGTTAAAATTAGGGTTTGAGTTAAAAATAGGGTTTTGGGAATTGGGTTTTGGGTTAAAATTAGGGTTTTTGGTCAAAATTAGGGTTTTGGGTCAATTTAGGGTTTTGGGTCAAAATTAGGGTTTGAATGGTTTTGGGTCAAATTAGGGTTAGAATTAGGGTTTTGGTTAAAATTAGTTTTTGGTCCAAATTAGGGTTTTTGGTCAAAATTAGCGTTTGGGGTTTGAATTAGGGTTTTGTGTTAAAAATAGGGTTTTGGGTCAAAATAGTGTTAGAATTAGGGTTTTGGGTTAAAATTAGGGTATTGGGTCAAAATTAGGGTTTTGGGTCAAAATTAGGGCTTAGGGTTAGAATTTGGGTTTTGAGTTAAAAGGGTTTGGTAAATTAGGGTTTGGTCAAAATAGGGTTTTGGGTCAAAATTAGAGCTTTGGGTTAAAATTTGGGTTTTGGTTAAAATTTGGGTTTGGTCAAAATTAGAGTTTTGGTCAAAATTAGGTTTGGTCAAAATTAGGGTTTTGAATTAGGTTTTGGTCAATTAGGGTTTGGTCAAAATTAGGTTTAGGGTCGATTAGGGCTTAGGGTTAGAATTCGGGTTTTGAGTTAAAAAAAGGGGTTTTCGGTCAAAATTAGGGTTAGAATTAGGGTTTTGGGTTAGAATTAGGGTTTTGGGTCAAAATTAGGGTTTTGCGTCAAAATTAGGGCTTAGGGTTAGAATTTGGGTTTTGAGTTAAAAAATGGGTTCTTGGGTCAAATTTAAGGTTTATGGTCAAAATTAGGGTTTGAATTAGGATTTTCGGTCAAAATTAGAGCTTTGGGTTAAAATTTGGGTTTTGGGGTTAAATTAGTGTTTGGTGTTTGAATTAGGGTTTTGAGTTAAAAATAGGGTTTTGGGTCAAAAATAGGGTTAGAATTAGGGTTTTGGGTTAGAATTAGGGTTTCGGGTCAAAATTAGGGTTTTGGGTTTGAATTAGGGTTTTGAGATAAAAATAGGGGTTTGGGTCATAAATAGGGTTAGAATTAGGGTTTTGGGTTTTAGGGTCATAATTAGGGTTTTGGGTCAAAATTAGGCCTTAGGGTTAGAATTTGGGTTTTGAGTTAAAAATGGGGTTTTGGTTCAAAATTAGGGTTTTGGGTCAAATTAGGGTCAAATTAGGGTTTTAAAATTAGGTTTTGAGTTAAAATTAGGGTTTTGGGTTAAAATTGGGTTTTGGTCAAAATTATGGTTTTGGGTCAAAATTAGGGTTTTGGGTTGAATTAGGGTTTTGAGTTAAAAATAGGGAAATTAGGTTTTGGAGTTAAAATTAGGGTTTTGGTCAAAATTAGGTTTTGGATCAAAATTAGGGCTTAGGTTAGAATTTGGGTTTGAGTTAAAAATAGGGTTTTGGTAAAAAGTTTGAATTAGGGTTTTGGGTAAATTAGGGTTTTGGTCCAAATAGGTTTTGGTTTGGTAAAATTAGGGTTTTAGTTAAAATTAGGGTTTGGGTCAAAATTAGGAGGTTGGAATTAGGGTTTGGTAATTAGGGTTTTGGGTTAAAATTAGGGTTTGGGTTAAAATTAGGGTTTTGAAATTAGGTTTGGGTCAAAATTAGGGTTTGGGTTTGAATTAGGGTTTGAGTTAAAAATAGGTTTTGGCAAAATAGGTTAGAATTAGGGTTTTGGGTTAAAATTAGGTTTGGGTAAAATTAGGGTTTTGGTCAAAATTAGGCCTTAGGGTTAGAATTAGGGTTTAAAAATGGGGTTTTCGGTCAAAATTAGGGTTTTGGGTCAATTTAGGTTTAGGGTAAAATTAGGGTTTGAATTAGGTTTTGGTCAAAATTAGAGTTTTAGGGTTAAAATTAGGTTTTGGTCAAAATTAGGGTTTTGGTCAAAATTAGGGTTTGGGGTTTGAATTAGGTTTTGAGTTAAAAATAGGTTTTGGCAAAATAGGTTAGAATTAGGTTTTGGGTTAAAATTAGGGTTTGGTCAAATTAGGGTTTGGTCAAATTAGGTTAGGTTAGAATTTGGGTTTGAGTTAAAATGGGTTTTGGTAAAATTAGGGTTTGGTCAATTAGGTTTGGCAAAATTAGGTTAGGTTAGAATTTGGTTTTGAGTTAAAAATAGGGTTTGGTAAAATTAGGTTTAGGTCAAAATTAGGGTTTGGGTCAAAATTAGGGTTTGGGTTAAAATTTGGGTTTTAGTAAAATTAGGGTTTTGGGTCAAAATTAGGGTTTTGGTCAAAATTAGGTTTTGGTAAAATTAGGGTTTGGTTAAAATTAGGGTTTGGTCAAAATTAGGGAATTAGGGTTTGAGTAGGGTTTGGTAAATTGGTTTTGGAAATAGGGTTTTGGTCAAAATTAGGGTTAGAATTAGGTTTTGGTTAGAATTAGGTTTTGGGTCAAAATTAGGGTTTTGGTCAAATTAGGGTTAGGGTTAGAATTTGGGTTTTGAGTTAAAAATGGGTTTTGGGTCAAATTAGGTTTTGGTCAAATTAGGGTTTTGGTCAAAATTAGGGTTTAATTAGGTTTTGGTTAAAATTAGGTTTTGGTTAAAATTTGGGTTTTGGTCAAAATTAGGTTTAGGTTTGAATTAGGGTTTTGAGTTAAAAATAGGGTTTTGGGTCAAAATAGGTTTAGGTTAGGGTTTTGGGTTAAAATTTGGGTTTTTGGTTAAAATTAGGGTTTTGGGTCAAAATTAGGGTTTTGGGTCATAAATAGGGTTAGAATTAGGGTTTTGGGTTAAAATTAGGGTTTCGGGTCAAAATTAGGGTTTTGGGTCAAAATTAGGCCTTAGGGTTAGAATTTGGGTTTTGAGTTAAAAATGGGGTTTTCGGTGTAAATTAAGGTTTTGGGTCAAAATTAGTTATTAGTTTTGGCAAAATTAGGTTTGAATTAGGGTTTTGGTCAAAATTAGGTTTTGGTTAAAATTAGGGTTTTGGTCAAAAGTTAAATTAGGTTTTGGTAAATTGGGTTTGGTCAAAATTAGGTTTTGGGTTTGAATTAGGGTTTGAGTTAAAATAGGGTTTGAGAAAATAGGGTTAGAATTAGGGTTTGGGTTAAAATTAGGTTTTGGTCAAAATTAGGTTTGGTCAAAATTAGGGCTTGGTTAGAATTTGGGTTTGAGTTAAAATAGGGTTTTGGTAAAATTAGGGTTTTGGGTCAAAATTAGGGTTTTGGGTTAAAATTAGGGTTTGGGTAAATTGGTTTTGGGTAAAATTAGGTTTTGAGTTAAAAATAGGTTTTGGTCAAAATTAGGTTTTGGGTTAAAATTAGGGTTTTGGCAAAATAGGGTTTTGGGAAAATTAGGTTTTGGGTCAAAATTAGGGTTTTGGAAAATTAGGGTTTTGGTTAAATTAGGGTAAATTAGGGTTTTGGTCAAAATTAGGCTTAGGGTTAAAATTTGGGTTTGAGTTAAAAATGGGTTTGGAAAATAGGATTAGGTTTTGGGTCAAAATTAGGGTTTTGGTCAAAATTAGGGTTTTGGGTCAAAATTAGCTTTGGGTTAAAATTTGGGTTTGAGTTAAAATAGGGTTTGGTAAAATTAGGGTTTGGGTCAAAATTAGGGTTTTGGTCAAAATTAGGGTTTGGGTAAAATTTTGGAAAATTAGGTTTTGGTCAAAATTAGGGTTTTGGTCAAAATTAGGGTTTGGTTAATTAGGGTTTTGGTCAAAATTAGGGTTTGGTCAAAATTAGGTTTAGGTCAAATTAGGGTGGGGTTAGAATAGGGTTTGAGTTAAAAAGGGTTTTGGTCAAATAGGTTAGAATTAGGTTTTGGGTTAAAATTAGGTTTGGTCAAAATTAGGGTTTGGGTCAAAATTAGGGCTTAGGTTAGAATTTGGGTTTGAGTTAAAATGGGTTTTGGGTCAAAATTAGGTTTTGGGTCAAATATTATGGCAAAATTAGGGTTTGAATTAGGTTTTGGTCAAAATTAGGGTTAAAATTGGGTTTTGGTCAAAATTAGTGTTTGGGTTTGAATTAGGGTTTGAGTTAAAAATAGGGTTTGGGTCAAAAATAGGGTTTTAGGGTTATTTTGGTCAAAATTAGGGTTTGGTCAAATTAGGTTTTGGTTAAATAGGGTTTGGTCAAAAGGTTAAATTAGGTTTTGGGTTAAAATTAGGATTAGGTAAATTAGGTTTTGGGTCAAAATTAGGTTTGGGTTAGAATTTGGGTTTTGAGTTAAAAATAGGGTTTGGTGTTAAATTAGGGTTTTGGGTCAAAATTAGGGTTTGAATTAGGGTTTGGGTCAAAATTAGGCTTTGGGTTAAAATTTGGGTTTTGAGTTAAAAGGGTTTTGAAAATTAGGGTTTAGGTCAAAATTAGGGTTTTGGGAAATTAGGTTTTGAGTCAAAATTAGGTTAAAATTAGGGTTTTGGGTTAAAATTAGGGTTTTGGTCAAAATTAGGTTTGGATCAAAATTAGGCTTAGGTTAGAATTTGGGTTTGAGTTAAAAATGGGTTTTGGAAAATTAGGTTTAGGGATAGGAAATTTTTTGGGTTAAAATTAGGGTTTTGGGTTAAAATTAGGTTTTGGTCAAAATTAGGGTTTGGTCAAATTAGGGTTTTGGAAAATTAGGGTTTTGGAAAATTAGGTTTGTCAAAATTAGGGTGGTTAAAATTAGGGTTTGGTTAAAATTAGGGTTTTGGGTCAAATTAGGTTTGTAATTAGGGTTTGTAAAATAGGGTTCATAAATAGGGTTAGAATTAGGGTTTTGGGACAAAATTAGGGTTTTGGGTTTGAATTAGGGTTTTGAGTTAAAAATAGGGTTTTGGATCATAAATAGGGTTAGAATTAGGGTTTTGGGTTAAAATTAGGGTTTCGGGTCAAAATTAGGGTTTTGGGTCAAAATTAGGCCTTAGGGTTAGAATTTGGGTTTTGAGTTAAAAATGGGGTTTTCGGTCAAAATTAGGGTTTTGGGTCAATTTTAGGGTTTAGGGTCAAAATTAGGGTTTGAATTAGGGTTTTGGGTCAAAATTAGAGCTTTGGGGTTATAATTAGGGTTTTGGGTTAAAATTTGGGTTTTTGGTCCAAATTAGGGTTTTTGGTCAAAATTAGCGTTTGGGGTTTGAATTAGGGTTTTGTGTTAAAAATAGGGTTTTGGGTCAAAAATAGTGTTAGAATTAGGGTTTTGGGTTAAAATTAGGGTATTGGGTCAAAATTAGGGTTTTGGGTCAAAATTAGGGCTTAGGGTTAGAATTTGGGTTTTGATTTAAAAATGGGGTTTTCGGTCAAAATTAGGGGTTTGGGTCAAAATTAGGGTTTTGGGTCAAAATTAGGGTTTTGGGTCAAAATTAGGGCTTTGGTATTTGGGTTTTAAATTAGGGTTTGGGTTAAAATTAGGGTTTGGGTCAAAATTAGGTTGGGTCAAAATTAGGGTTTTGGGTTAAAATTAGGTTTTGGTTAATTGGGTTGGAGTCAAAATTAGAGTTTTTGGTCAAAATTAGGGTTTCGGGTCAAAATTAGGGTTTTGGGTTAGAATTAGGGTTTCGGGTCAAAATTAGGGTTTAGGGTCAGAGTTAGGGCTTAGGGTTAGAATTCGGGTTTTGAGTTAAAAATGGGGTTTTCGGTCAAAATTAGGGTTAGAATTAGGGTTTTGGGTTAGAATTAGGGTTTCGGGTCAAAATTAGGGTTTTGGGTCAAAATTAGGGTTGGGTTAGAATTTGGGTTTTGAGTTAAAAATGGGTTTTGGGTCAAAATTAGGTTTTGGGTCAAATTAGGGTTTTGGCAAAATTAGGGTTTGAATTAGATTTTGGTCAAAATTAGGCTTTGGGTTAAAATTTGGGTTTTTGGTCAAATTAGGTTTGTTTGAATTAGGGTTTTGTAAATAGGGTTTTGAGTCAAAATAGGGTTAAAATTAGGGTGGTTAAAATTAGGGTTTGGCAAAATTAGGGTTTGGTCAAATTATTTGGTTTGAATTAGGGTTTGAGTTAAAAATAGGGTTTGGGTCAAAATAGGTTAAATTAGGGTTTGGGTTAAAATTAGGTTCTGGTCAAAATTAGGTTTTGGGTCAAAATTAGGGCTTAGGGTTAGAATTTGGGTTTGAGTTAAAAATGGGTTTGGGTCAAAATTAGGTTTAGGGCAATTAGGGTTTGGGCAAATTATGTAAAATTTGGGTTTTGAGTTAAAATTAGGGTTTGGTCAAAATTAGGGTTTGGTCAAAATTAGGTTTTGGTAAAATTAGGGTTTTGGGTCAAATTAGGGTTTAAATTAGGGTTTGGTCAAATTAGGGTTTTGGTCAAATTAGGTTTGGGTCAATTAGGGTTTGGGTTAAATTAGGGTTTGAGTTAAAAGGTTTTGGTCAAAATTAGGGTTAGAATTAGGGTTTTGGGTTAAAATTAGGGTTCGGTCAAAATTAGGGTTTTGGGTCAAAATTAGGGCTTAGGGTTAGAATTTGGGTTTTGAGTTAAAAAGGGGAAAATTAGGTTTTGGGTCAAATTAGGGTTTTGGGTCAAAATTAGGTTTGAATTAGGTTTTGGGTCAAAATTAGGTTTTGGGTTAAATTAGGGTTTATTTGGTCAAAATTAGTGTTTGGGTTTGAATTAGGGTTTGAGTTAAAAATAGGGTTTGGGTCAAAAATAGGGTTAGAATTAGGGTTTGGTTAAAATTAGGTTTTGGTCAAAATTAGGGTTTGGGTTTGAATTAGGGTTTTGAGTTAAAAATAGGGTTTTCAAAATAGGGTTAGAATTAGGGTTTTGGGTTAAAATTAGGTTTTGGTCAAAATTAGGGTTTTGGGTCAAAATTAGGCCTTAGGGTTAGAATTTGGGTTTTGAGTTAAAAATGGGGTTTTGGTCAAAATTAGGTTTTTTGGTCAAAATTAGAAATTAGGGTTTTGGCAATTAGGTTTGGGTTAAAAATAGGGATTTGGGTTAAAATTAAGATTTTTGGTCCAAATTAGGGATTTCGGTCAAAATTAGTGTTTGGGGTTTGAATTAGGGTTTTGAGTTAAAAATATGGTTAGAATTAGGGTTTTGGGGTTAACATTAGGGTTTCTGGTCAAAATTAGGGTTTGGATCAAAATTAGGGTTAGGTAGAATTTGGGTTTGAGTTAAAATAGGGTTTTGGGTGAAAATTAGGGTTTAAGGTCAAAATTAGGTTTTAGGTTTAAAATTAGGGTTTGGGTAAAATTGGGTTTTGGAAATAGGGTTTAAAAATTAGGGTTTTGGGTCAAATTAGGTTTAGGTCAAAATTAGGGTTTGAATTAGGTTTTGGGTCAAAATTAGAGTTAGGTTAAATTAGGTTTTGGTTAAAATTAGGTTTTGGTAAATTAGGGTTTTGGCAAAATTAGGTTTTGGGTTAAAATTAGGTTTTGGTTAAAATTAGGGTTTTGGGTCAAAATAGGTTAGAATTAGGGTTTGAGTTAAAATTAGGGTTTGGTCAAAATTAGGGTTTTGGGTCAAAATTAGGGTTTAGGTTAAATTTGGGTTTGAGTTAAAATTAGGTTTTGGTAAAATTAGGGTTGGTCAAAATTAGGGTTTTGGGTCAAAATTAAGTTTAGGGTTAAAATTAGGGTTTTGGTTAAAATTAGGGTTTGGGTCAAAATTAGAGTTTTGGTCAAAATTAGGTTTGGGTCAAAATTAGGGTTTAGGTTAGAATTAGGGTTTTGGTTAAAATTAGGGTTTGGTCAAAAATTAGGTTAGAATTAGGTAAATTTTGGGTTAAAATTAGGGTTTGGTCAAAATTAGGGTTTTGGGTCAAAATTAGGCTTAGGGTTAGAATTTGGGTTTGAGTTAAAAATGGGTTTTGGGTCAAATTAGGTTTTGGGTCAAATTAGGGTTTGGTCAAAATTAGGTTTGAATTAGGGTTTTGGTTAAAATTAGGGTTTAGGTTAAAATTTGGGTTTTGGTCAAAATTAGGGTTTAGGGTTTGAATTAGGTTTTGAGTTAAAA
>JAUPTC010002491.1:0-12258 GCA_030762895.1 Sophora flavescens
CAAATGGACCAGTTTGATCCTAATAGAGCCCAAATGGACTTTTTAGGTCATAAAGGACCTAACTGGGTCAATTTGTACTTCTTCGGTCCTATTAGATCCCAAATGGACTTGTTTGATCCTAATAGAGCCCAATTGGACTTTTTAGGTCATATAGGACCTAACTAGGCCAATTTGTACTTCTTTGGTCCAAATGGAGTCAAAATGGACTTGTTTGATCCTTATTGAGCCCCAATCGACTTGTTAGGACCTACTTAGGCCAATCGCCCCGAACGGCCCAATTGTAATTCTTCAGTCCTAATGGAGCCCAAATGGACTTGTTTGATCCTAATAGAGCCCAAATGGACTTGTTAGGACCTAGTTGGGCCAATAGCCCCGATCGGCCCAAATGGACTTGTTTGATCCTAATAGAGCCCAAATGGACTTTTTAGGTCATATAGGACCTATCTGGGCCAATTTGTACTTCTTTGGTCCTATTGGAGCCCAAATGGACTTGTTTGATCCTAATAGAGCCAAAATGCACTTTTTAGGTCATATAGGACCTAACTGGGCCAATTTGTACTTCTTTGGTCATATTGGAGCCCAAATGGACTTGTTTGATCCTAATAGAGCCAAAATGCACTTTTTAGGTCATATAGGACCTAACTGGGCCAATTTGTACTTCTTTGGTCCTACTGGAGCCCAAATGGACTTGTCTGATCCTAATAGAGCCAAAATGTACTTTTTAGGTCATATAGGACCTAACTAGGCCAATATCTACTTCTTTGGTCCTATTGGAGCCCAAATGGACTTGTTTGATCCTAATAGAGCCCAAATGGACTTTTTAAGTCAAATAGGACCTAACTGGGCCAATTTATACTTCTTTGGGCCTAATGGAGCCCAAATGGACTTGTTTGACCCTAATAGAGCCCAAATGGACTTGTTTGATCCTAATAGAGCCCAAATGGACTTGTTAGGTCATAAAGGACCTAACTGTGCCAATTTGTACTTCTTTGGTCCTATTGGAAACCAAATGGACTTGTTTGATCCTAATATAGCCCAAATGGACTTTTTAAGTCATATCGGACCTTATTGGGCCAATTTGTACTTCTTCGGTCCTAATGGAGGCCAAATGGACTTGTTTGATCCTAATAGAGCCCCAATGGACTTGTTTGATCCTAATAGAGCCCATATGGACTTGTTAGGTCGTGAAGTACCTAACTGGGCCAATTTGTACTTCTTTGGTCCTAATGGAGCCCAAATGGAACTGTTTGATCCTAATAGAGCCAAAATGGACTTTTTAGGTCATATAGGACCTAACTGGGCCAATTTGTACTTCTTTGGTCCTATTGGAGACCAAATGGACTTGTTTGATCCTAATAGAGACCAAATGGACTTTTTAGGTCATATAGGACCTAACTGGGCCGTTTTATACTTCTTTGGTCCTATTGGAGCCCAAATGGACTTGTTTGATCCTAATAGAGCCCAACTGGACATTTTAGGTCATATAGGACCTAACTAGGCCAATTTGTACTTCTATGGTCCTATTGGAGCCCAAATGGACTTGTTTGATCCTAATAGAGCCCAAATGGACTTTTAGGTCATATCGGACCTATCTGGGTCAATTTGTACTTCTTTGGTCTTAATGGAGCCCAAATGGACTTGTTTGATCCTAATAGAGCCAAAATGCACTTTTTAGGTCATATAGGACCTAACTGGGCCAATTTTTACTTCTTTGGTCCTATTGGAGCCCAAATGGACGTGTTTGATCCTAATAGAGCCCAAATGGACTTTTTAGGTCATATAGGACCTAACTGGGCTAATTTGAACTTCTTTGGTCCTAATGGAGCACAAATGGACTTGTTTGACCCTAATAGAGCCCAAATGGACTTGTTGATCCTAATAGAGCCCAAATGGACTTGTTAGGTCATAAAGGACCTAACTGTGCCAATTTGTACTTCTTTGGTCCTATTGGAGCCCAAATGGACTTGTTTGATCCTAATAGAGCCCAAATGGACTTTGTAGGTCATATAGGACCTAATTGGGTCAATTTGTACTTCTTTGGTCCTAATGGAGCCCAAATGGACTTGATTGATCCTAATAGAGCCCAAATGGACTTTTTAGGTCATATAGGTACTAACTGGGCCAATTTGTACTTCTTTGGTCCTATTGTAGCCCAAATGGACTTGTTCGATCTTAATAGAGCCCAACTGGACATTTTAGGTCATATAGGACCTAACTGGGCTAATTTGAACTTCTTTGGTCCTAATGGAGCCCAAATGGACTTGTTTGATCCTAATAGAGCCTAACTGGGTCAATTTGTACTTCTTTGGTCCTATTGGAGCCCAAATGGACTTGTTTGATCCTAATAGAGCCCAAATGGACTTGTTAGGTCATAAAAGACCTAACTGTGCCAATTTGTACTTCTTTGGTCCTATTGGAGCCCAAATGGACTTGTTTGATCCTAATAGAGCCCAAATGGACTTTTTAGGTCATATAGGACCTAATTGGGCCATTTTGTAATTCTTTGGTCCTAATGGAGCCGAAATGGACTTGTTTGATCCTAATAGAGCCCAAATGGACTTTTTAGGTCATATAGGTCCTAACTGTGCCAATTTGTACTTCTTTGGTCCTATTGGAGCCCAAATGGACTTGTTCGATCTTAATAGAGCCCAACTGGACATTTTAGGTCATATTGGACCTAACTGGGCTAGTTTGAACTTTCTTTGGTCCTAATGGTGCCCAAATGGACTTGTTTGATCCTAATAGAGCCTAACTGGGTCAATTTGTACTTCTTTGGTCCTATTGTAGCCCAAATGGACTTGTTTGATCCAAATAGAGCCCAAATGGACTTGTTAGGTCATAAAAGACCTAATTGTGCCAATTTGTACTTCTTTGGTCCTATTGGAGCCCAAATGGACTTGTTTGATCCTAATAGAGCCCAAATGGACTTTTTAGGTCATATAGGACCTAATTGGGCCAGTTTGTACTTCTTTGGTCCTAATGGAGCCCAAATGGACTTGTTTGATCCTAATAGAGCCCAAATGGACTTTTTAGGTCATATAGGTCCTAACTTGGCCAATTTGTACTTCTTGGGTCCTATTGGAGCCCAAATGGACTTGTTCGATCTTAATAGAGCCCAACTGGACATTATAGGTCATATAGGACCTAACTGGGCTAATTTGAACTTCTTTGGTCCTAATGGAGCCCAAATGGACTTGTTTGATCCTAATAGAGCCTAACTGGGTCAATTTGTACTTCTTTGGTCCTATTGGAGCCCAAATGGACTTGTTTGATCCTAATAGAGCCCAAATGGACTTGTTAGGTCATAAAAGACCTAACTGTGCCAATTTGTACTTCTTTGGTCCTATTGGAGCCCAAATGGACTTGTTTGATCCTAATAGAGCCCAAATGGACTTCTTAGGTCATATAGGACCTTATTGGGCCAATTTGTACTTCTTTGGTCCTAATGGAGCCCAAATGGACTTGTTTGATCCTAATAGAGCCCAAATGGACTTGTTTGATCCTAGTAGAGCCCAAATGGACTTGTTAGGTCATAAAGGACCTAACTGGGCCAATTTGTACTTCTTTGGTCCTTTATGACCTAACAAGTCCATTTGGGCTCTATTAGGATCAAACAAATCCATTTGGGCTCTATTAGGGTCAAACAAGTCCATTTGGGCTCCATTAGGTCCAAAGAAGTACAAATTGGCCCAATTAGGTCCTATATGACCTAACTAGTCCATTTGGGCTCCATTAGGATCAAACAAGTCCATTTGGGCTCCAATTGGACCAAAGAAGTTCTAATTGGCCCAGTTAGGTCCTACAACTTGTGTGATCCTAGTGGAGCCCAAATGGACTTGTTAGGTCATAAAGGACCTAACATGGCCAATTTGTACTTCTTCTGTCCTAATGGAGCCCAAATGGACTTGTTTGACCCTAATAGAGCCCAAATGGACTTGTTAGGTCATAAAGGACCTAACTGGGCCAATTTGTAATTCTTTGGTCCAAATGGAGTCCAAATGGACTTGTTTGATCCTAATAGAGCCCAAATGGACTTTTTAGGTCATATAGGTCCTAACTGGGCCAATTTGTAACTCTTTGGTCCTATTGGAGCCCAAATGGACTTGTTTGATCCTAATAGAGCTCAACTGGACATTTAAGGTCATATAGGACCTAACTGGGCCAATTTTTACTTCTTTGGTCCTATTGGAGCCCAAATAGACTTGTTTGATCCTAATAGAGCCCAAATGGACTTTTTAGGTCATATGGGACCAAACTGGGTCAATTTGTAATTCTATGGTCCTATTGGAGCCCAAATGGACATGTTTGATCCTAATAGAGTCCAAATGGACTTTTTAAGTCATATAGGACCTAACTGGGCCAATTTATACTTCTTTGGTCCTAATGGAGCCCAAATGGACTTGTTTGACCCTAATAGAGCCCAAATGGACTTGTTTGATCCTAATAGAGCCCAAATGGACTTGTTAGGTCATAAAGGACCAAACTGTGCCAATTTGTACTTCTTTGGTCCTATTGGAGCCCAAATGGACTTGTTTGATCCTAATAGAGCCCAAATGGACTTGTCACATCATAAAGGACCTAACTGTGCCAATTTGTACTTCTTAGGTCCTATTGGAGCCCAAATGGACTTTCTTGATCCTAATAGAGCCCAAATGGACTTGTTAGGTCATAAAGGACCTAACTTGGCCAATTTGTACTTCTTCGGTCCTAATGGAGCCCAAATGGACTTGTTTGACCCTAATAGAGCCCAAATGGACTTGTTAGGTCATAAAGGACCTAACTGGGCCAATTTCTAATTCTTTGGTCCAAATGGAGTCCAAATGGACTTGTTTGATCCTAATAGAGCCCAAATGGACTTTTTAGGTCATATAGGTCCTAATGGGCCAATTTGTACTTCTTTGGTCCTATTGGAGCCCAAATGGACTTGTTTGATCCTAATAGAGCCCAACTGGACATTTTATGTCATATAGGACCTAACTGGGCCAATTTTTACTTCTTTGGTCCTATTGGAGCCCAAATGGACTTGTTTGATCCTAATAGATCCCAAATAGACTTTTTAGGTCATATAGGACCTAACTGGGCCAATTTGTACTTCTTTGGTCCTATTGGAGCCCAAATGGACATGTTTGATCCTAATAGAGTCCAAATGGACATTTTAAGTCATAAAGGACCTAACTGGGCCAATTTATACTTCTTTGGTCCTAATGGAGCCCAAATGGACTTGTTTGACCCTAATAGAGCCCAAATGGACTTGTTTGATCCTAATAGAGCCCAAAATGACTTGTTAGGTCATAAAGGACCTAACTGTGCCAATTTGTACTTCTTTGGTCCTATTGGAGCCCAAATGGACTTGTTTGATCCTAATAGAGCCCAAATGGACTTGTTTGATCCTAATAGAGCCCAAATGGACTTGTTACGTCATAAAGGACCTAACTGTGCCAATTTGTACTTCTTAGGTCCTATTGGAGCCCAAATGGACTTTTTTGATCCTAATAGAGCCCAAATGGACTTTTTAGGTCATATAGGTCCGAACTGGGCCAATTTGTACTTCTTTGGTCCTATTGGAGCCCAAATGGACTTGTTTGATCCTAATAGAGCCCAACTGGACATTTTAGGTCATATAGGACCTAATCGGGCCAATTTGTACTTCTTTGGTCCAAATGGAGTCCAAATGGACTTGTTTGATCCTAATAGAGCCCAAATGGACTTTTTAGGTCATATAGGTCCTAACTGGGCCAATTTGTACTTCTTTGGTCCTATTGGAGCCCAAATGGACTTGTTTGATCCTAATAGAGCCCAAATGGACATTTTAGGTCATATAGGACCTAACTGGGCCAATTTTTACTTCTTTGGTCCTATTGGAGCCCAAATAGACTTGTTTGATCCTAATAGAGCCCAAATGGACTTTTTAGGTCATATAGGACCAAACTGGGCCAATTTGTACTTCTTTGGTCCTATTGGAGCCCAAATGGACATGTTTGATCCTAATAGAGTCCAAATGGACATTTTAAGTCATATAGGACCTAACTGGGCCAATTTATACTTCTTTGGTCCTAATGGAGCCCAAATGGACTTGTTTGACCCTAATAGAGCCCAAATGGACTTGTTTGATCCTAATAGAGCCCAAATGGACTTGTTAGGTCATAAAGGATCTAACTGTGCCAATTTGTACTTCTTTGGTCCTATTGGAGCCCAAATGGACTTGTTTGATCCTAATAGAGCCCAAATGGACTTGTTTGATCCTAATAGAGCCCAAATGGACTTGTTACGTCATAAAGGACCTAACTGTGCCAATTTGTACTTCTTAGGTCCTATTGGAGCCCAAATAGACTTTTTTGATCCTAATAGAGCCCAAATGGACTTTTTAGGTCATATAGGTCCTAACTGGGCCAATTTGTACTTCTTTGGTCCTATTGGAGCCCAAATGGACTTGTTTGATCCTAATAGAGCCCAAATGGACTTTTTAGGTCATATAGGACCAAACTGGGCCAATTTGTACTTCTTTGGTCCTATTGGAGCCCAAATGGACATGTTTGATCCTAATAGAGTCCAAACGGACATTTTAAGTCATATAGGACCTAACTGGGCCAATTTATACTTCTTTGGTCCTAATGGAGCCCAAATGGACTTGTTTGACCCAAATAGAGCCCAAATGGACTTGTTTGATCCTAATAGAGCCCAAATGGACTTGTTATGTCATAAAGGACCTAACTGTGCCAATTTGTACTTCTTTGGTCCTATTGGAGCCCAAATGGACTTGTTTGATCCCAATAGAGCCCAAATGGACTTGTTTGATCCTAATAGAGCCCAAATGGACTTGTTACGTCATAAAGGACCTAACTGTGCCAATTTGTACTTCTTTGGTCCTATTGGAGCCCAAATAGACTTTTTTGATCCTAATAGAGCCCAAATGGACTTTTTAGGTCATATAGGTCCTAACTGGGCCAATTTGTACTTCTTTGGTCCTATTGGAGCCCAAATGGACTTGTTTGATCCTAATAGAGCCCAACTGGACATTTTAGGTCATATAGGACCTAACTGGGCTAATTTGAACTTCTTTGGTCCTAATGGAGCCCAAATGGACTTGTTTGATCCTAATAGAGCCTAACTGGGTCAATTTGTACTTCTTTGGTCCTATTGGAGCCCAAATGGACTTGTTTGATCCTAATAGAGCCCAAATGGACTTGTTATGTCATAAAGGACCTAACTGTGCCAATTTGTACTTCTTTGGTCCTATTGGAGCCCAAATGGACTTGTTTGATCCCAATAGAGCCCAAATGGACTTGTTTGATCCTAATAGAGCCCAAATGGACTTGTTACGTCATAAAGGACCTAACTGTGCCAATTTGTACTTCTTTGGTCCTATTGGAGCCCAAAAGGACTTGTTTGATCCTAATAGAGCCCAAATGGACTTTTTAGGTCATATAGGTCCTAACTTGGCCAATTTGTACTTCTTGGGTCCTATTGGAGCCCAAATGGACTTGTTCGATCTTAATAGAGCCCAACTGGACATTTTAGGTCATATAGGACCTAACTGGGCTAATTTGAACTTCTTTGGTCCTAATGGAGCCCAAATGGACTTGTTTGATCCTAATAGAGCCTAACTGGGTCAATTTGTACTTCTTTGGTCCTATTGGAGCCCAAATGGACTTGTTTGATCCTAATAGAGCCCAAATGGACTTGTTAGGTCATAAAAGACCTAACTGTGCCAATTTGTACTTCTTTGGTCCTATTGGAGCCCAAATGGACTTGTTTGATCCTAATAGAGCCCAAATGGACTTCTTAGGTCATATAGGACCTTATTGGGCCAATTTGTACTTCTTTGGTCCTAATGGAGCCCAAATGGACTTGTTTGATCCTAATAGAGCCCAAATGGACTTGTTTGATCCTAGTAGAGCCCAAATGGACTTGTTAGGTCATAAAGGACCTAACTGGGCCAATTTGTACTTCTTTGGTCCTTTATGACCTAACAAGTCCATTCGGGCTCTATTAGGATCAAACAAACCATTTGGGCTCTATTAGTCAAACAAGTCCATCGGCTCCATTAGTCCAAAGAAGTACAAATTGCCCAACTAGTCCTATATGACCTAACTAGTCCATTTGGGCTCCATTAGATCAAACAAGTCCATTTGGGCTCCAATTGACCAAAGAAGTTCTAATTGGCCCAGTTAGGTCCTACAACTTGTGTGATCCTAGTGGAGCCCAAATGGACTTGTTAGGTCATAAAGGACCTAACATGGCCAATTTGTACTTCTTCTGTCCTAATGGAGCCCAAATGGACTTGTTTGACCCTAATAGAGCCCAAATGGACTTGTTAGGTCATAAAGGACCTAACTGGGCCAATTTGTAATTCTTTGGTCCAAATGGAGTCCAAATGGACTTGTTTGATCCTAATAGAGCCCAAATGGACTTTTTAGGTCATATAGGTCCTAACTGGGCCAATTTGTAACTCTTTGGTCCTATTGGAGCCCAAATGGACTTGTTTGATCCTAATAGAGCTCAACTGGACATTTAAGGTCATATAGGACCTAACTGGGCCAATTTTTACTTCTTTGGTCCTATTGGAGCCCAAATAGACTTGTTTGATCCTAATAGAGCCCAAATGGACTTTTTAGGTCATATGGGACCAAACTGGGTCAATTTGTAATTCTATGGTCCTATTGGAGCCCAAATGGACATGTTTGATCCTAATAGAGTCCAAATGGACTTTTTAAGTCATATAGGACCTAACTGGGCCAATTTATACTTCTTTGGTCCTAATGGAGCCCAAATGGACTTGTTTGACCCTAATAGAGCCCAAATGGACTTGTTTGATCCTAATAGAGCCCAAATGGACTTGTTAGGTCATAAAGGACCAAACTGTGCCAATTTGTACTTCTTTGGTCCTATTGGAGCCCAAATGGACTTGTTTGATCCTAATAGAGCCCAAATGGACTTGTCACATCATAAAGGACCTAACTGTGCCAATTTGTACTTCTTAGGTCCTATTGGAGCCCAAATGGACTTTTTTGATCCTAATAGAGCCCAAATGGACTTGTTAGGTCATAAAGGACCTAACTTGGCCAATTTGTACTTCTTCGGTCCTAATGGAGCCCAAATGGACTTGTTTGACCCTAATAGAGCCCAAATGGACTTGTTAGGTCATAAAGGACCTAACTGGGCCAATTTCTAATTCTTTGGTCCAAATGGAGTCCAAATGGACTTGTTTGATCCTAATAGAGCCCAAATGGACTTTTTAGGTCATATAGGTCCTAACTGGGCCAATTTGTACTTCTTTGGTCCTATTGGAGCCCAAATGGACTTGTTTGATCCTAATAGAGCCCAACTGGACATTTTAGGTCATATAGGACCTAACTGGGCCAATTTTTACTTCTTTGGTCCTATTGGAGCCCAAATAGACTTGTTTGATCCTAATAGAGCCCAAATGGACTTTTTAGGTCATATAGGACCAAACTGGGCCAATTTGTACTTCTTTGGTCCTATTGGAGCCCAAATGGACATGTTTGATCCTAATAGAGTCCAAATGGACATTTTAAGTCATAAAGGACCTAACTGGGCCAATTTATACTTCTTTGGTCCTAATGGAGCCCAAATGGACTTGTTTGACCCTAATAGAGCCCAAATGGACTTGTTTGATCCTAATAGAGCCCAAAATGACTTGTTAGGTCATAAAGGACCTAACTGTGCCAATTTGTACTTCTTTGGTCCTATTGGAGCCCAAATGGACTTGTTTGATCCTAATAGAGCCCAAATGGACTTGTTTGATCCTAATAGAGCCCAAATGGACTTGTTACGTCATAAAGGACCTAACTGTGCCAATTTGTACTTCTTAGGTCCTATTGGAGCCCAAATGGACTTTTTTGATCCTAATAGAGCCCAAATGGACTTTTTAGGTCATATAGGTCCGAACTGGGCCAATTTGTACTTCTTTGGTCCTATTGGAGCCCAAATGGACTTGTTTGATCCTAATAGAGCCCAACTGGACATTTTAGGTCATATAGGACCTAACTGGGCCAATTTGTACTTCTTTGGTCCAAATGGAGTCCAAATGGACTTGTTTGATCCTAATAGAGCCCAAATGGACTTTTTAGGTCATATAGGTCCTAACTGGGCCAATTTGTACTTCTTTGGTCCTATTGGAGCCCAAATGGACTTGTTTGATCCTAATAGAGCCCAACTGGACATTTTAGGTCATATAGGACCTAACTGGGCCAATTTTTACTTCTTTGGTCCTATTGGAGCCCAAATAGACTTGTTTGATCCTAATAGAGCCCAAATGGACTTTTTAGGTCATATAGGACCAAACTGGGCCAATTTGTACTTCTTTGGTCCTATTGGAGCCCAAATGGACATGTTTGATCCTAATAGAGTCCAAATGGACATTTTAAGTCATATAGGACCTAACTGGGCCAATTTATACTTCTTTGGTCCTAATGGAGCCCAAATGGACTTGTTTGACCCTAATAGAGCCCAAATGGACTTGTTTGATCCTAATAGAGCCCAAATGGACTTGTTAGGTCATAAAGGATCTAACTGTGCCAATTTGTACTTCTTTGGTCCTATTGGAGCCCAAATGGACTTGTTTGATCCTAATAGAGCCCAAATGGACTTGTTTGATCCTAATAGAGCCCAAATGGACTTGTTACGTCATAAAGGACCTAACTGTGCCAATTTGTACTTCTTAGGTCCTATTGGAGCCCAAATAGACTTTTTTTATCCTAATAGAGCCGAAATGGACTTTTTAGGTCATATAGGTCCTAACTGGGCCAATTTGTACTTCTTTGGTCCTATTGGAGCCCAAATGGACTTGTTTGATCCTAATAGAGCCCAAATGGACTTTTTAGGTCATATAGGACCAAACTGGGCCAATTTGTACTTCTTTGGTCCTATTGGAGCCCAAATGGACATGTTTGATCCTAATAGAGTCCAAACGGACATTTTAAGTCATATAGGACCTAACTGGGCCAATTTATACTTCTTTGGTCCTAATGGAGCCCAAATGGACTTGTTTGACCCAAATAGAGCCCAAATGGACTTGTTTGATCCTAATAGAGCCCAAATGGACTTGTTATGTCATAAAGGACCTAACTGTGCCAATTTGTACTTCTTTGGTCCTATTGGAGCCCAAATGGACTTGTTTGATCCCAATAGAGCCCAAATGGACTTGTTTGATCCTAATAGAGCCCAAATGGACTTGTTACGTCATAAAGGACCTAACTGTGCCAATTTGTACTTCATAGGTCCTATTGGAGCCCAAATGGACTTTTTTGATCCTAATAGAGCCCAAATGGACTTTTTGGGTCATATAGGACCTAACTGGGCCAATTTGTACATCTTTGGTCCTAATGGACCCCAAATGGACTTGTTTGATCCTAATAGAGCCCAACTGGACATTTTAGGTCATATAGGACCTAACTGGGCCAATTTGTACTTCTTTGGTCCTATTGGAGCCCAAATGGACTTGTTTGATCCTAATAGAGCCCAAATGGACTTTTTAGGTCATATAGGACCTAACTGGTCCAATTTGTACTTCTTTGGTCCTATTGGAGCCCAAATGGACTTGTTTGATCCTAATAGAGCCCAAATGGACTTTTAGGTCATATAGGACCTATCTGGGCCAATTTGTACTTCTTTGGTCCTAATGGAGCCCAAATGGACTTGTTTGACCCTAATAGAGCCCAAATGGACTTGTTTGATCCTAATAGAGCCCAAATGGACTTGTTACGTCATAAAGGACCTAACTGTGCCAATTTGTACTTCTTTGGTCCTATTGGAGCCCAAATTGACTTGTTTGATCCTAATAGAGCCCAAATGGACTTTTTAGGTCATATTGGACCTAATTGGGCCAATTTATACTTCTTTGGTCCTAATGGAGCCCAAATGGACTTTTTTGATCCTAATAGAGCCCAAATGGACTTTTTAGGTCATATAGGACCTAACTGGGCCAATTTGTACTTCTTTGGTCCTATTGGAGCCCAAATGGACTTTTTTCGATCCTAATAGAGCCCAACTGGACATTTTAGGTCATATAGGACCTAACTGGGCCAATTTGTACTTCTTTGGTCCTATTGGAGCCCAAATGTGACTTGGATCAAAGGACTTGTTTGACCCTAATAGAGCCCAAATGGACTTGTTTGATCCTAATAGAGCCTAACTGGGTCAATTTGTACTTCTTTGGTCCTATTGGAGCCCAAATGGACTTGTTTGAACCTAATAGAGCCCAAATGCACTTTTTAGGTCCTATAGGACCTAACTGGG
>JAUPTC010002492.1:0-12236 GCA_030762895.1 Sophora flavescens
TTATCAAGAATCCAAGATTCTTGTGGCGAACCTCACCTTGTGATGCAAACCAAGAATGATGTCCAATTTAAGGCCAAATTAGTTTTGATGAAAATCTTATTTTCGTTTGTAATGAACCCGTATTCTTGTTTGGGCTGTATCTTGAGCCCAATGAAGACCTATGATGGGCTTGGACGTCCACTTCCCATATTATCATTTTCTAGTTTATTTCTATAAAAATAAAGTGCAATAAACTTGGGTTTTATGAAGAAAAAAAAAAGAGTAGTAGATGAAGAACAAAAACTCAAAAAATTCAACCAAAGCCTAAGCTTTGATACCACTTGATGACAACCAAATGGTGAGGTTGCCTTGTTCATGATCTATTTGGTTGAATTTTACCAATCACAAATCCAAGTCAGAATTGTGTTGTAATGACAAAGGAAGAAAATGTGAAAGTGGGTGAGGATTAGGGATGGTATGGCGCCACAAACAAAGAGTTTGATAAGCCAAGGAAGTTCGCCACAAGAATCGTGGATTCTTGATAAGAACAAGATGGCTCAACCAAGAACCAAGGAGAACAAAATTCTCACAAAAGGATTTCAATCCAAAATAATATCCAAATTTTTCATTCATGTGTTGGGGGGGCGTCTTACATATAGAGGAATTGGCCTAAGATGAATCCTCCCATAATCAATACAATTTAATGCCAAAAGATTCCCTCCCTGATTATGTGGGATCACACTTGTTTCTCAAATTAAAAGTGTAATCCTCTCATAATCAATACAATTTAATGCAAAAGATTGTCTCCCTAATAAAACAAAACATTAAAAAGGCTAAAAACTTAAAGGAATTAATTGAGGCATGCAAGCCAAAAGATTCCTCCCAACTAAGCTTCCAAATTCGTGTAAAACTGAAAACAATATTTTCGTCATGATATAAGCCGAATCTGGTCAAGAGGCTTGAAATCCGTTTTGTATATAATCTCCTCATCTTTCCAACGCAGCAAAGAACATATCAATCGGAGATTTGTAGCTCAATATACAGCCCAAACAAGAATACGGGTTCATTACTAACGAAAATAAGATTTTCATCAAAACTAATTTGGCCTTAAATTGGACATCATTCTTGGTTTGCATCATTCCCTCCCTCTTGAAGAGAATTCGACCTCGAATTTATTGCCTTAAGGAGTCTTCTTTATCCTCCGGGTTCAAACACAACTCTTTTGAATCCATGGGGCACCTCTCTTGGAATTACTTCTTCAACTTCTTTCAAAATAAAATCATCACCTCTAGGCAAAGATAGGAACATCACCTTGATTTCTTTTACAAGGAGACTCTCAATTTTTTTTCAACCTTTGCCTCACTCTTTTGTTGTTGCACTTTGCTTTTTGTGGTTTGGCCTTCACTATTCTTTTCTTCGTGACCTATGGGAGAAATATTAGACAAAGTAGAAGAATCGCAACATTTGATTTGACAAACTAATCTATAAGAAGGTATTAGAGTAAAATATGGCCATGACTTCCCAAGTGAATTTGAAGATGTATTCTCGGCTTTAAGGGAACGACATTCTCTATTTGTCTTCATCTCCTTATCTTCCTCAAGCAATTCAATTCCAGTTGATTGTTGGCATTCTTCCATTTGAATCACATCTTCAATTTCATTCATTGTCTTGCAAGATTCCTTTGGAATCACATCTTCAATTTCATTGAATGTCTTGCAAGCTTCCTTTGTAGGAAAACCCTTCTTCTCCAAGCGTCTTAGATATCTTTGCATTTCAAAGGATAGTGATGCCATGATAGGTGGTAGGAAGAAGAATTTTTTTTGGTTTAAAAGAAGAAAAGAAGAAAGGTAGAAGAAGAAGAAAAAAAAAGTAGAAGATGAAGAACAAAAACTCAAAAAATTCAACCAAAGCCTAAGCTTTGATACCACTTGATGACAACCAAATGGTGAGGTTGCCTTGTTGATGATCTATTTGGTTGAATTTTACCAATCACAAATCCAAGTCAGAATTGTGTTGTAATGACAAAGGAAGAAAATGTGAAAGTGGGTGAGGATTAGGGATGGTATGGCGCCACAAACAAAGAGTTTGATAAGCCAAGGAAGTTCGCCACAAGAATCTTGGATTCCTGATAAGAACAAGATGGCTTAACCAAGAACCAAGGAGAACAAAATTCTCACAAAAGGATTTCAATCCAAAATAACATCCAAATTGTATTCATATGTTGGGGGGGCGTCTTACATATAGGGGAATGGCCTAAGATGAATCCTCCCATAATCAATACAATTTAATGCCAAAAGATTCCCTCCCTGATTATGTGGGATCACACTTGTTTCTCAAATTAAAAGTTTAATCCTCTCATAATCAATACAATTTAATGCAAAAGATTGGCTCCCTAATAAAACAAAACATTAAAAAGGCTAAAAACTTAAAGGAATTAATTGAGGCATGCAAGCCAAAAGATTCCTCCCAACTAAGCTTCCAAATTCGTGTAAAACTGAAAACAATATTTTCGTCATGATATAAGCCGAATCTGGTCAAGAGGCTTGAAATCCGTTTTGTATATAATCTCCTCATCTTTCCAACGCAGCAAAGAACGTATCAATCGGAGACTTGTAACTCAAGATACTGCCCAAACAAGAATATGGGTTCATTACAAACGAAAATAAGATTTTCATCAAAACTAATTTGGCCTTAAATTGGACATCATTCTTGGCTTGCATCATTCCCTCCCTCTTGAAGAGAATTCGACCTCGAATTTATTGCCTTAAGGAGTCTTCTTTATCCTCCGGGTTCAAACACAACTCTTTTGAATCCATGGGGCACCTCTCTTGGAATTACTTCTTCAACTTCTTTCAAAATAAAATCATCACCTCTAGGCAAAGATAGGAACATCACCTTGATTTCTTTTACAATGAGACTCTCAATTTTTTTCAACCTTTGTCTCACTCTTTTGTTGTTGCACTTTGCTTTTTTTGTGGTTTGGCCTTCACTATTCTTTTCTTCGTAACCTATGGGAGAAATATTAGACAAAGTAGAAGAATCGCAACATTTGATTTGACAAACTAATCTAGAAGAAGGTATTAGAGTAAAATATGGCCATGACTTCCCAAGTGAATTTCAAGATGTATTCTTGGCTTTAAGGGAACGACATTCTCTATTTGTCTTCATCTCCTTATCTTCCTCAAGCAATTCAATTCCAATTGATTGTTGGCATTCTTCCATTTGAATCACATCTTCAATTTCATTCATTGTCTTGCAAGATTCCTTTGGAATCACATCTTCAATTTCATTGAATGTCTTGCAAGCTTCCTTTGTAGGAAAACCCTTCTTCTCCAAGTGTCTTAGATATCTTTGCATTTCAAAGGATAGTGTTGCCATGATAGGTGGTAGGAAGAAGAATTTTTTTTGGTTTAAAAGAAGAAAAGAAGAAAGGTAGAAGAAGAAGAAAAAAAAAAGTAGAAGATGAAGAACAAAAACTCAAAAAATTCAACCAAAGCCTAAGCTTTGATACCACTTAATGACAACCAAATGGTGAGGTTGCCTTGTTGATGATCTATTTGGTTGAATTTTACCAATCACAAATCCAAGTCAGAATTGTGTTGTAATGACAAAGGAAGAAAATGTGAAAGTGGGTGAGGATTAGGGATGGTATGGCGCCACAAACAAAGAGTTTGATAAGCCAAGGAAGTTCGCCACAAGAATCTTGGATTCCTGATAAGAACAAGATGGCTTAACCAAGAACCAAGGAGAACAAAATTCTCACAAAAGGATTTCAATCCAAAATAACATCCAAATTGTATTCATGTGTTGGGGGCGTCTTACATATAGGGGAATGGCCTAAGATGAATCCTCCCATAATCAATACAATTTAATGCCAAAAGATTCCCTCCCTGATTATGTGGGATCACACTTGTTTCTCAAATTAAAAGTGTAATCCTCTCATAATCAATACAATTTAATGCAAAAGATTGGCTCCCTAATAAAACAAAACATTAAAAAGGCTAAAAACTTAAAGGAATTAATTTAATTGAGGCATGGAAGCCAAAAGATTCCTCCCAACTAAGCTTCCAAATTCGTGTAAAAACTGAAAACAATATTTTCGTCATGATATAAGCCGAATCTGGTCAAGAGGCTTGAAATACGATTTGTAGATAATCTCCTAATCTTTCCAACGCATCAAAGAACGTATCAATCGGAGACTTGTAACTCAAGATACAGCCCAAACAAGAATATGGGTTCATTACAAACGAAAATAAGATTTTCATCAAAACTAATTTGGCCTTAAATTGGACATCATTCTTGGTTTGCATCATTCCCTCCCTATTGAAAAGAATTCGACCTCGAATTTATTGTCTAAAGGAATCATCTTTATCCTCCGGGGTCAAATGGAAATTGATAGAAATCATCAAATGTAGTAAGTAGGCGTAACACATTCCCATCTTGTACAATCAACATCCCAACAAATTCCTCAAAATTGTTGTGAATATGAACCAAATGAACAAAAATACTTTTGAGAGGCCATGCAAGTTTCCAAATCATGGGGTGCTTCCTTTGGGATTAAATCTTTAATTACATCGGTTGTCTTGCAAGCTTCCTTTGGATTCAAATCTCCAATTTTATTGAATGTCTTGCAAGCTTCCTTTGGACGAACAAACTCAATTTCCTTCAAAAGAGGATAAGCACAACTAGGAAAAGAATTAGGAATAGCATCAAAACAAGTATTCACGTTTTCTTTTTCCTCCTCACTTTCTTTTTTGCTCTCATATTTTTCTTTTTCCTCATTCTTTTCCATACTTTTATCTTTCTTTTCTTCCTCTTCAAGTATACTCTCAACTTTTACCTCTTTCTTTTCCTCATTCACCGAACCCTCTTCCGTTATTTTTTTCTCGGTCATTTGTTTTTTCTCACTCTCTCCTTTCAAGTGCATTTGATCTTCACACACTTGTTTTGGTGACAATAGTCTAAGAGTAATTTTGCGATTATTAAATACAAATGAGTACTTCTTGTTGTCGGCATCATAACTCGCTTGTCGTTCAACCCTCCAAGGGCGGCCAAGTAACAAGTGCCTCGTTTCCATGGGCACCACATCACATAACACCTCGTCTTCATATCTCCCAATCCGGAATGGTACTCGTACTTGTTTGTTCACCATTACGTCACCGAGATCACTAAACTCCGGGATGCTCCAAATGACATACGGTTGTGGATGCTCTATAAGAGGGAGTCCCAACTTTTGCACCATGGTGGTACTAGCTAGGTTGATGTAACCCTTTCTATCAATAAGCAAGCTACATATCTTGTCCTTCACATAGAATCTAGAATAGAAAAGATCCTCCCTTTGCTTGGCATCATTTTTCTTCATTTGTGACTCCATGAAGAACCCGCTAAGAAAAATTCAAACCTCACTTTTTTTTTTTGGGTAGAAAAGAAGAAAGGTAGAAGATGAAGAACAAAGAAGACAATGAAAAACAAAAACTCAAAAAATTCAACCAAAGCCTAAATTTTGATACCACTTGATGACAACCAAATGGTGAGGTTGCCTTGTTGATGATCTATTTGGTTGAATTTTACGAATCACAAATCCAAGTCAGAATTGTGTTGTAATGACAAAGGAAGAAAATGTGAAAGTGGGTGAGGATTAGGGATGGTATGGGCGCCACAAACAAAGAGTTTGATAAGCCAAGGAAGTTCGCCACAAGAATCTTGGATTCTTGATAAGAACAAGATGGCTCAACCAAGAACCAAGGAGAACAAAATTTTCACAAAAGGATTTCAATCCAAAATAACATTCAAATTGTATTCATGTGTTGGGGCGGGGGCGTCTTACATATAGGGGAATGGACTAAGATCAATCCTCCCATAATCAATACAAATTAATGCCAAAAGATTCCCTCCCCGATTATGTGGGATCACAGTTGTTTCTCAAATTAAAAGTGTAATCCTCCCTTAATCAATACAATTTAATGCAAAAGATTTCCCTCCCTAATTATGTGGAATTACACTTGTTTCTCAAATTAAAAGTGTAATCCTCTCATAATCAATACAATTTAATGCAAAAGATTTCCTCCCTAATAAAACAAAACATTAAAAAGGCTAAAAACTTAAAGGAGTTAATTGAGGCATGCAAGTCAAAGATTCCTCCCAACTAAGCTTCCAAATTTGTGTATAACTGAAAACAATATTTTCGTCATGATATAAGCCGAATCTGGTCAAGAAGCTTGAAATACGATTTGTAGATAATCTCCTAAGCTTTTCAACGCATCAAAGAACGTATCAATCGGAGATTTGTAACTCAAGATACAGCCCAAACAAGAATACGGGTTCATTACAAGCGAAAATAAGATTTTCATCAAAACTAATTTGGCCTTAAATTGGACATCATTCTTGGTTTGAATCACCTTGGCTTATCAAATCCCCTTGGATTTATGGCGCCTACCTCCCATTTCTCATCTTGTCTATTTTTGTATTTCTTCTTCTTCTATAGATTTTGGTAGTCACACAAGGATAGATCCGAAAACTTACATGTTCCTTTTTTAGGATCATATCATTTGGTATCAGAGCCACGTTTCCTAGAGTGACTTATGATTTTGTTTTTTCAATTTTTTTGGAAGTTTGAATTTTTCTTAGTGGGTTCTTCATGGAGTCACTAATGAAGAAAAATGATGCCAAGAAAATGGAGGATCTTTTCTATTCTAGATTCTATGTGAAGGACAAGATATGTAGTTTGGTCATTGATAGAATGGGTTACATCAACCTAGCTAGTACCACCATGGTGCAAAAGTTGGGACTTACTCTTCTAGAGCATCCACAACCGTATGTCATTTGGAGCATCCCCGGAGTTTATTGATTTCGATGACGTGATGGTGAACAAACAAATACGAGTGACATTCCGGATTGGGAGATGTGAAGATGATGTGCTATTGATATGAGCCAAGGGGGGGCAAGTCAACTTTTCAGCAAGAATGATTTGAGCCCAATGAAGACCATGGATCAAGAAGTACTACAAGGACTTGGTGGGCCTAAGACAAGAGCTAAAGTCAAGAAAGCCCAAGAAGGTATAAACCAAATAGTGTCAACCTTGATGGAAATAAGCCCAAGTTCAAGTTTTAATGGAGTGGGGGCCAAAATGCTTACTTATCTCATCTAACTTGAAGACCCATGATGGGCTTGGACGTCCACCTCTTAAAAATTGCATTTTCTAGGTTATTTCTTTTAAATAAAGTGTAATAAGCTTGGTTTCATGAAGAATTTCGAATTTTAGGCTTAGATGGAGGTATCTTTTGGTTTGCATACCAAAATTAACTCCTTTAAGTTTTTAGCCTTTTTAATGTTTTGTTTTATTAGGGGGGTTACACTTTAATTTGAATAAAGAAGGGATTTATGTGTAACAGCCACATAATGGTGGAAAGAGAAAATTAACTCACCATTTAGTGGCATGATTTAAGCTTAGTTAGTGAGGGGATTATGGAATCTTGAAAAGGCAAGGTGTGAGCCAAAGTTGGCAGCCACACTATATGTATTACACCCCTAAACACATCAATGACAACTTTGATGTTATTTTGGATTGAAATCCATTTGTGAGAATATTGTTCTCCTAGGTTCTTGGTTGAACCAAACTATTGTTCTTATCAAGAATCCACGATTCTTGTGACGAACATCATAGGCTTATCAAACAACCTTGTTTGGGGCGCCTCCATACCATCTCTATTCTCCATCCATTTGTTTCTTTTCTTCCCTTTATTTTAATCTCAAAATTGTTCCGCAAATTAATTGTTAAAATTCAACCAAAAAGATCATCAAAGGCAACCTCACCATTTGGTTGTCATCAGTTATGTGATGTGGTGCCCATGGAAACGAGGCACTTGTTACTGGGCGTCCTTGGAGGATTGAACGACAAGCGAGATATGATGCCGACAACAACAAGTACTCATTTGTATTTAATAATCGCAAAATTACTCTTGGACCATTGTCACCAAAACAAGTGTATGAAGATCAAATGCACTTGAAAGGAGAGAGGAGAAAAGAAAAATGAGTGAGAAAAAATAAAAAGAAGAGGGTTCGATGGATGAGGAAAAAGAAGAAGTAAATAAAAGGAAACCCATGAGAGAAAGGAAGAGGGAAGGGAGAGTGGCGAAAGAAAAAGTAAACCATGGCATAAAAGTTGAAGGAAAAGAAAGCAATGAGGGATATCTCTTGAAAAATGAGAGCTTTGAGAGAAAAGAAATGGAAGAGCCAATTTTCAAGTAAAAGGTGGAAAGAACAAAAGAAAGATGTTATTAGATAATCCACTAACTTTTGAGGCGGGTTTGGATTTGAGGACAAATCACTTTTCAAGAGGAGGGGAATGATAGAAGCATGGATGGCTTGAGTATGTGGAAAGAATCATATTCGGATCCATATTAGTGCACTATTATTAGTGGCTTATTAGATAACAAATAAGTCAATTTTTATACTTATATTTTTAATTTTCGTAATATTTTTAGGATGAATTTTCTGATTGAACCCGTATACTTGATTTGGTCATATCTTGATCTATGAATCTTGATCGATGTATTCTTTGAGTACGTTGGAAAGCTTAGGGAATTATCTACAAATCATATCTCAGGCCTCTTGACCAAATTCGGCTTCTACCATGGTGAACAATGGGCTGGAAGTTTAGTACGAATATTTAGACGAGTTTGAGCTTGAAGGAGTGTGTCTTTTGGCTTGCATGCCTAAGGTAACTCCTTCTTTATTAGTTATGTTTCATTTTAAATATTATCTTAAGATTGGTAATAACTCAATTATTGGAGAGTTATGTTTAAATAGTCACCTAATGGTTTATTGCACCAATTAGTGGTATAGTTATTAGGGGGTTTAAGAATAATGGAATCTTATGAGGACTTTGTGTAAGCCAAGAGTTGGCGGCAGGACTACTATTTGTACATGCCCCCAAACATGATGAATGACAACTTTGAGTTCAATTTGGATTTGATTCCAATTGTGAGAGTGTTTTTCTCTCTTAGGTTCTTGGTTGAACCACCCTTGTTCTTATCAAGAATCCAAGATTCTTGTGGCGAACCTCACCTTGCCTTATCAAATCCCCTTGGATTTGTGGCGCCTACCTCCCATTTCTCATCTTGTCCATTTTTGTATTTCTTTCTTCTTCTATAGATTTTGGTAGTCACACAAGGATAGATTCGAAAACTTACATGTTCCTTTTTAGGATCATATCATTTGGTATCGAGCCGGGTTTCCTAGAGTGACTTATGATTTTCTTTTTCAATTTTTTTGAAGTTTGAATTTTTCTTAGTGGGTTCTTCATGGAGTCACTAATGAAGAAAGATGATGTCAAGAAAATGGAGGATCTTTTCTATTCTAGATGCTATGTGAAGGACAAGATATGTAGCTTGGTCATTGATAGAAAGGTTACGTCAACCTAGCTAGAACCACCATGGCGCAAAAGTTGGGACCTCATCTTCTAGAGCATCCTAGCCAGTATGTCATTTGGAGCATCCCGGAGTTTAGTGATTTCGGTGACGTGATGGTGAACAAATAAGTACAGTGACATTCCGGATTGGGAGATATGATGATGGCGTGTTATGTGATGTGGTGCCCATGGAAACGAGACACTTGTTACTTGGGCGTCCTTGGAGGATTGAGCGACAAGCGAGATATGATGCAGACAACAACAAGTACTCATTTGTATTTAATAATCGCAAAATTACTCTTGGACCATTGTCACCAAAACAAGTGTATGAAGATCAAATGCACTTGAAAGGAGAGAGTGAGAAAATAAAAATGAGTGAGAAAAAAATAAAAGAAGAGGGTTCAATGGATGAGGAAAAAGAAGAAGTAGAAAAAGGAAACCCATGAGAGAAAGGAAGAGGGAAGGGAGACTGGCGAGGGAAAAAAGTAAACCATGGTATAAAAGTTGAAGGAAAAGAAAGCAATGAGGGATATCTCTTGAAAAATGAGAGCTTTGAGAGAAAAAGAAATGGAAGAGCCAATTTTCAAGTAAAAGGTGGAAAGAACAAAAGAAAGATGTTATCAGATAATCCACTAACTTTTTGAGGCGGGTTTGGATTTGAGGACAAATCACTTTCAAGAGGAGGGAATGATAGAAGCATGGATGGCTTGAGTATGTGGAAAGAATCATATTCAGATCCATATTAGTGCACTATTATTAGTGTGCTTATTAGATAACAAATAAGTCCAATTTTTATACTTATATTTTTAATTTTTCGTAATATTTTTAGGATGAATTTTACGATTGAACCCGTATACTTGATTTGGTCATATCTTGAGCTATGAATCTCCGATTGATGTATTCTTTTGTACGTTGGAAATTTTAGGGAATTATCTACAAATCATATCTCAGGACTGGACTCTTGACCAAATTAGGCTTCTATCACTGGTGAACAATGGGTAGTAAGTTTTAGTGCGAATATTTGGACGAGTTTGAGCTAAAGGAGTGTGTCTTTTTGGCTTGCATGCCTAAAGTAACTCCTTCTTTATGAGTTATGTTTCATTTTAAATATTATCTTAAGATTGGTAATAACTCCAATTATTGGAGAGTTATGTTTAAATAGTCACCTAATGGTTTATTGCACCAATTAGTTGTATAGTTATTAGGGGTTTATAGAATAATGGAATCTTATGAGGACTTTGTGTAAGCCAAGGTTGGCAGCCCCACTACTATTTGTACATGCCCCAAACATGATGAATGACAACTTCGAGTTCAATTTGGATTTTATTCCAATTGTGAGTGTTTTTTCTCTTAGGTTCTTGGTTGAACCACCCTTGTTCTTATCAAGAATCCAAGATTCTTGTGGCAAACCTCACCTTGGCTTATCAAATCCCACTTGGATTTGTGGCGCCAACCTCCCATTTCTCATCTTGTCCATTTTTGTATTTCTTCTTCTTCTATAGATTTTGGTAGTCACACGAGGATAGATCGAAAACTTACATGTTCCTTTTTAGGATCATATCATTTTGGTATCGAGCCAGTTTCCTAGAGTGACTTATGATTTTTTTTTTCAATTTTTTTTCGGAAGTTTGAATTTTTCTTAGTGGGTTCTTCATGGAGTCACTAATGAATAAAAATGATGCCATGAAAATGGAGGATCTTTTCTATTCTAGATGCTATGTGAAGGACAAGATTTGTAGCTTAGTCGTTGATAGAAAGGGTTACATCAACCTAGCTAGTACCACCATGGTGCAAAAGTTGGGACCTCCTCTTCTAGAGCATCCACAATAGTATGTCATTCGGAGCATCCCGAGTTTAGTGATTTCGGTGACGTGATGGTGAACAAATAAAGTGCGAGTGACATTAGGATTGGGAGATATGAAGATGGCGTGTTATGTGATGTGGTGCCCATGGAAGCGAGGCACTTGTTGGGCGTCCTTGGAGGATTGAGCGACAAGCCGAGATATGATGCCGACAACAAGTACTCATTTGTATTTAATAATCGTAAAATTACTCTTGGACCATTGTCACCAAAACAAGTGTATGAAGATCAAATGCACTTGAAAGGAGAGTGTGAGAAAAGAAAAATGAGTGAGAAAAAATAAATAAAGAAGAGGGTTCAATGGATGAGGAAAAAGAAGAAGTAAAGAAAATGGGAAACCCATGGAGAGAAAGGAAGAGGGAAGGGAGAGTGGCGAGGAAAAAAGTAAACCATGGTATAAAAGTTGAAGGAAAAGAAAGCAATGAGGATATCTCTTGAAAAATGAGAGCTTTGAGAGAAAAAAGAAATGGAAGAGCCAATTTTCAAGTAAAGGTGGAAAGAACAAAAGAAAGATGTTATTAGATAATCCACTAACTTTTGAGGCGGGTTTGGATTTGAGGACAAATCACTTTCAAGAGGAGAGGAGGAATGATAGAAGCATGGATGGCTTGGTATGTGGAAAGAATCATATTCAGATCCATATTAGTGCACTATTATTAGTGGGCTTATTAGATAACAAATAAGTCCAATTTTATACTTATATTTTTAATTTTCGTAATATTTTTAGGATGAATTTTGGATTGAACCGTATACTTGATTTGGTCATATCTTGAGATATGAATCTCCGATTGATGTATTCTTTGGTACGTTGGAAAGCTTAGGAATTATCTACAAATCATATCTCAGGACTCTTGACCAAATTAGGCTTCTATCATGGTGAACAATGGGCGTAAGTTTAGTGCGAATATTTGGACGAGTTTGAGCTTCAAAGGAGTGTGTCTTTTGGCTTGCATGCCTAAAGCAACTCTTCTTTATTAGTTTTTGTTT
>JAUPTC010002493.1:0-12234 GCA_030762895.1 Sophora flavescens
TACAACTTCTGAAATTCCACGATCTCGCGAGGCGAAGCACTGCTCGCGAGGCGAACAATGCGAACAGTCATCAACCTTTGGTCTTCTCGCGAGGCGAACATATCATTCGCGAGGCGAACTCTTCAGCTTCCAAACTGTAACGCCCGTGGCCTTCAACACGGGTAAACCGTGATGCTCTCTGACTTCCAGGTACTCGCGAGGCGAGTCATTATTCGTGGGGCGAGACAGAGTGGCTTGCACTTTCTGGAACAGTCTGCCTTCTGGTTCGCGGGGCGAGAAACTCCAGATTTATTTCTTTTTATTCACCTGAAAACAGAAAATAAAAGTAAATAATTATTCAATTCTAAAACAGCTAAATTAACTTAAAAACACTTTACAGACTCAAAATACTACTTAAGGACAATCAAGTCTAATTTGGGTGAAAATGATATAAAATAAGCACAAAGACGTGGTCTTTATTAGTTATAAAACCAGTCAACCAGAGGCTCATCAACCACGTCCATCCACAACGAAAGTGGAGAAGACACACACCCATAGCCTCGCCACACCATCGAGTACCCCACGAAATTGATAAATATCGAGGAGGCATCTGGAGTTTGCCACCCCTTCCAAAGCCACTTCAGGACGATGACCCGTCTCTTGGTGCTACGGTTCTACCCCGGAAGGCATCACCTAACACCACGTCCATCCACAGAAAAGGTCGAGGAGCGGCGTCCCCACAACCTCACCTAACTGTCGAGCACCCGACGAAATTTATAAATAACGAAAGCCAACATTTTTAAAAATCAACAACATCACAAGGATCCTTTTCGAGCCGCCTTCAGCCGATCTGGTGTTTGCCACCCCATCCAACGCCACTTCAGGACGATCACCCGTGTCTTGGTGGTTCGGCTCCGCCCCGGAAAGTATCTACTAACACCACGTCCTTCCACAACCAAGGTCGAGGAGTCGCGCACCCACAACCTCGCCACACCATGAGTACCCCACGAAATTGATAAATATTGAAAGCCAATATTTTTAAAAACCAACAAAATCACGAGGATATTTTCCGACGCGCCTTCGGTCGATCCGATGTTTGCCTCCCCTTCCAAGGCCACTTTAGGACGACGACCCGTCTCTTGGTTCTTCGGTTTCGCCCCGGAAGGCATCACCTAACACCACGTCCATCCACAACGAAAGTCGAGAAGCCGCGCACCCACAGCCTCGCCACACCATCGAGTCCCCCACGAAATTGATAAATATCGAAAGCGAATATTTTTAAAAACCAACAACATTAAGAGGATCATTTCCGATGCGCCTTCAGCCGATCATGTGGTAGCCACCCCATCCAAGGCCACTTCAGGACGATCACCCGTGTCTTGGTGCTTCGGCTCCGCCCAGGAAGGCATCTACTTACTCCACGTCCTTCCACAACCAAGGTAGAAGAGCCGCGCACCCATAACCTCGTCACACCATCCAGTACCCCACGAAATTGAAAAATATCGAAAGCCAACATTTTTAAAAACCAACAACATCGCAATGATATTTTTCGATGCGCCTTCAGTCGATCCGGTGTTTGCCACCACTTCCAAGTCCACTTTAGGACGATCACCCGTCTCTTGGTGCTTCGGCTCCACCCCGGAAGGCATCACCTAACACCACGTCCATCCACAGAAAAGGTCGAGGTGCCGTGCCCCGACAGCCTCACCACACCATCTAGTACCCCACGAAATTGATAAATATTGAAAGCCGATATTTTTAAAAACCAACAACATCACGAGGATATTTTCCGATGCGCCTTCAGTCGATCTGGTGTTCGCCACCACTTCCAAGGCCACTTCAAAACGATCACCCGTCTCTTGGTGCTTCGGCTCCGCCCCGGAAGGCATCACCTAACACCACGTCCATCCACAGAAAAGGTCGAGGAGCCGCGCCTCCATAGCGTCACCTCACTATCGAGTACCCCACGAAATTGATAAATATCGAAAGCCAACATTTTTAAAAACCAACAACATTACGAGAATCCTTTCCGACGCACCTTCTGCCGATGTGGTGTTTGCCTCCCCATCCAACGCCACTTCAGGACGATCATCCGTGTCTCGGTGCTTCGGCTCTGCCCCGGAAGGCATCTACTAACTCCACGTCCTTCCACAACCAAGGTAGATGAGCCGCGAACCCACAACCTCGTCACACCGTCGAGTATCCCACGAAATTGATAAATATCGAAAGCCAACATTTTTAAAAACCAACAACATCGAAAGGATCCTTTCCGATGCGCCTTCAGGAGATCTGGTGTTTCCCACCCCTTCCAACGCCACTTCAGGACGATGACCCGTCTCTTGGTGCTTCGTTTCCGCACCAGAAGGCATCACCTAACATCACGTCCATCCACAACGAAAGTCGAGAAGCCTCGCACCCACAGCCTCACCACACCATCGAGTAACCCACGAAATTGATAAATATTGAAAGCCAATATTTTTAAAAACCAACAACACGACGATATTTTTCGATGCACCTTCAGTCGATCCGATGTTTGCCACCACTTCCAAGGTCACTTCAGGACGATCACCCGTCTCTTGGTGCTTCGGCTCCGCCCCGGAAGACATCACCTAACACCACGTCCATCCACAGAAAAGGTCGAGGAGCCGTGCCCCCACAGTCTCACCTCACTATTGAGTACCCCACGAAATTGATAAATATCGAAAGCCAACATTTTTAAAAACCAACAATATCACGAGGATCCTTTCTGATGCGCCTTCATCCGATGGGGTTTTTGCCACCCCATCCAACGCCACTTCAGGACGATCACCCGTGTCTTGGTGCGTCAGCTCCGCCTCGGAAGGCATCTACTAACTCCACGTCCTTCCACAACCAAGGTAGACGATCCGCTCACCCACAACCTCGTCACACCATCGAGTACCCCACAAAATTGATAAATATCGAAAGCCAACATTTTTAAAAACCAACAACATCGCAAGGATCCTTTCCGATGCGCCTTCAGGTGATCTGGTGTTTGTCACCCCTTCCAAGGCCACTTCAGGACGATGACCCGTCTCTTGGTTCTTCGGTTCCGCCCCGGAAGGAATCACCTAACACCACGTCCAACCACAACGAAAATCGAGAAGCCGCGCACCCACAGCCTCGCCACACCATCGAGTCCCCCACGAAATTGATAAATATCGAAAGCCAATATTTTTAAAAACCAACAACATCACGAGGATCATTTTCGATGCCCCTTCAGCCGATCTGGTGTTAGCCACCCCATCCAAGGCCACTTCAGGACGATCGCCAGTGTCTTGGTGCTTCGGCTCCGCCCCGAAAGGCAGGTACTAACACCACGTCCTTCCACAACCAATGTTGAGGAGCCGTGCACCCACAACCTCGCCACACCATCGAGTACCCCACGAAATTGAAAAATATCGAAAGGCAACATTTTTAAAAACCAACAACATCGCAAGGATCCTTTCCGATGCGCCTTTAGGTGATATGGAGTTTGCCACCCCTTCCAAGGCCACTTCAGGACGATCACCCATCTCTGGGTGCTTCGGCTCCGCCCCTGGAGGCATCACCTAACACCACGTCCATCCACAGCCAATGTCGAGGATCCGCACCCCCACACCATCGAGTACCCCACGAAATTGATAAATATCGAAAGCCAAAATTTTTAAAAACCAAATAAATCACGAGGAATACATTCCAATGCGCCTTCAGTCGATCTGGTGTTTGCCACCCCTTCCAAAGCCACTTTAGGATGATCTCCCATCACTTAGTGCTTCTGCTCCACCCCGGAAGGCATCACCTAACACCACGTCTATCCACACCCAAGGTCGAGGAGCCGCGCACCCACATCCTCGTCACACCATCGAGTACCCCACAATATTGATAAATATTTTAAACCAACATTTTTAAAAACCACCAACATCACGAGGATCTTTTCGAATGCGCCTGCAGCCGATCTCGGGTTTGACACCCCTTACAAGGCCACTTCAGGACGATGACCCGACTCTTGGTTCTTCGGTTCCGCCCCAGAAAGCATCACCTAACACCACGTCCATCCACAACGAAAGTTGAGAAGCCGAGCACCCACAGCCTCGCCACTCCATCGAGTACCCCATGTAATTGATAACTATCAAAAGCCAACATTATTAAAAACCAACAACATCGCAAGGATCCTTTCTGGTGCGCCTTTAGCCGATCGGGTGTTTGCCACCCCTTCCAAGGCCACTTCAAGACGATCACCCGTCTCTTGGTGCTTCGGATCCGCCCCGGGAGGCATCACCTAACACCACGTCTATCCACAGCCAAGGTCGAGGATCCCCACACCCACAGCCTCACCACACAATCGAGTACCCCACGAAATTGATAAATATCGAAAGCCAACATTTTTAAGAACCAAGAACATCACAAGGATCCTTTCCGATGCGCCTTCAGTCGATCCGGTGTTTTCCACCACTTCCAAGGCCACTTCAGGACGATCACCCGTCTCTTGGTTGTTGGCTCTGCCCCGGAAGGCATCACCTAACACCACGTCCATCCACAGAAAGGGTCAAGGAGCCGCACCCCCACAGCCTCACCACACTATCGAGTTCCCCCTCGAAATTGATAAATATCGAAAGCCAACATTTTTAAAAACCAACAAAATCACGAGGATCCTTTCCGATGCGCCTTCAGCCGATCTGGTGTTTGCCACCCCATCCAAGGCCACATCAGGGCGATCACCCGTGTCTTGGTGCTAAGGCTCAGTCCCGGAAGGCATCTAATAACACCACGTCCTTCCACAACCAAGGTCGAGGAGCCGCGCACCAACAACCTCGGCACACCTTCGAGTACCCCATGAAATTGATAAATCTCGAAAGCCAATATTTTTAAAAACCAACAACATCGCAAGGATCCTTTCCGGTGCGCCTTCAGGCGATCTAGAGTTTGCCACCCCTTCCTAAGCCACTTCAGGATGATGACCCGTCTCTTGGTGCTTCGGTTCCTCCCTAGAAGGCATCACCTAACACCACGTCCATCCACAACGAAAGTCGAGAAGCGACGCACCCATAGCCTCCCCACACCATCGAGTACCCCACGAAATTGATAAATATCGAGGAGGCATCTGGAGTTTGCCACCCCTTACAAAGCTACTTCAGGACGATGACCCCTCTCTTGGTGCTTCGGTTCCGCCCCGGAAGGCATCACCTAACACCACGTCCATCCACAGAAAATGTCGAGGAGCCGCGCCCCCACAGCCTCACCTAACTATCGAGTACCCCACGAAATTAATAAATATCGAAAGCCAACATTTTGAAAAATTAACAACATCATGAGGATCCTTTCCGATGCGCCTTCAGCCGATCTGGTGTTTGCCACCCCATCCAACGCCACTTCAGGACGATCACCCGTGTCTTGGTGCTTCGGCTCCACCCCGGAAAAGAATCTACTAACACCGTGTCCTTCCACAACCAAGGTCGAGGAGCCGCGCACCCACAACCTCGCCACACCATGAGTACCCCACGAAATTGATAAATATTGAAAGCCAATATTTTTAAAAACCAACAACATCAAGAGTATATTTTTCGATGCGCCTTCAGTCGATCCGATGTTTGCCTCCCCTTCCAAGGCCACTTTAGGACGATGACCCGTCTCTTGGTTCTTCGGTTTTGCCCCGGAAGGCATCACCTAAACCCACGTCCAACAACAACGTCGAGTCCCCCACGAAATTGTTAAATATCGAAAGCCGATATTTTTAAAAACCAACAACATTACGAGGATCATTTCCGATGCGCCTTCAGCCGATCATGTGGTAGCCACCCCATCCAAGGCCACTTCAGGACGATCACCCGTGTCTTGGTGCTTCGGCTCCGCCCCGGAAGGCATCTACTTACTCCACGTCCTTCCACAACCAAGGTAGATGAGCCGCGCAACCACAACCTCGTCACACCATCCAGTACCCCACGAAATTGATAAATATCGAAAGCCAACATTTTCAAAAACCAACAACATCGCAAGGATATTTTGCGACACGCCTTCAGTCGATCCGGTGTTTGCCACCACTTCCAAGCCCACTTCAGGACGATCACCCGTCTCTTGGTGCTTCGGCTCCACCCCGGAAGGCTTCACCTAACACCACGTCCATCCACAGAAAAAGTCGAGGAGCCGTGCCCCGACAGTCTCGCCACACCATCGAGTCCCCCACGAAATTGATAAATATCAAAAGCCAATATTATTTAAAACCAACAACATCACGAGGATCATTTCCGACGCTCCTTGAGCCGATCTGGTGTTAGCCACCCCATCCAAGGCCACTTCAGGACGATCACCCATCTCTGGGTGCTTCGGCTCCGCCCCGGAAGGCATCTACTAACACCACGTCCTTCCACAACCAAGGTCGAGGAGCCGCGCACCCACAACCTCGCCACACCATCGAGTACCCCACAAAATTTAAAAATATCGAAAGCCAACATTTTTAAAAACCAACAACATCGCATGGATCCTTTCTGATGCGCCTTCAGGTGATCTGGAGTTTACCACCCCATCCAAGGCCACTTCAGGACGATCACCCGACTCCTTGTTCTTCGGTTCCGCCCTAGAAAGTATCACCTAACACCACGTCCATCCACAACGAAAGTCGAGAAGCTGCGCACCCACAGCCTCGCCACACCATCGAGTACCCCACGTAATTGAAAACTATCAAAAGCCAACATTATTAAAAACCAACAACATCGCAAGGATCCTTTCTGATGCCCCTTCAGCCGATCTCGTGTTTGCCACCCCTTCCAAGGTCACTTCAGGACGATCACCCGTCTCATGGTGCTTCGGATCCGTCCCGGGAGGCATCACCTAACACCACGTCCATCCGCAGCGAAGGTCGAGGATCCGCCCACCCACAGCCACACCACACCAACGAGTACCCCACGAAATTGATAAATATCGAAAGCCCACATTTTTAAAAACCAACAACATCGCAAGGATCCTTTCCGATGCGCCTTCAGGCGATCTGCTATTTGCCACCCCTTCCAAGGCCACTTCAGGACGATGACCCGTCTCTTGGTGCTTAGTTTCCGCCCCGGAAGGCATCACCTAACACCACGTCCATCCACAACGAAAGTCGAGAAGCCGCACACCCACAGTCTCAACACACCATCTAGTACCCCGCGAAATTGATAAATATTGAAAGCCAATATTTTTAAAAACCAACAGCATCACGAGGATATTTTCCGATGCGACTTCAGTCGATCTGGTGTTCGCCACAACTTCCAAGGCCACTTCAGGATGATGACCCGTCTCTTGGTGCTTCGGTTCCGCCCCGGAAGGCATCACCTAACACGACGTCCATCCACAACGAAAGTCGAGAAGCCACACACCCATAGCCTCGCCACACCATCGAGTACCCCACGAAATATATAAATATCGAAAGCCAATATATTCAAAAACCAACAACATCACGAGGATCATTTCCGATTGCTCTTCAGCCGATCTGGTGTTCGCCACCCCATCCAACTCCACTTCAGGATGATCACCCGTGTCTTGGTGCTTCGGCTCTGCCCCGGAAGGCATCTACTAACACCACGTCCTTCCACAACCAAGGTCGAGGAGCCGCGCACCCACAACCTCGGCACACCTTCGAGTACCCCACGAAATTGATAAATATCGAAAGCCAACATTTTTAAAAACCAACAACATCGCAAGGATCCTTTCCGATGCGCCTTCAGGCGATCTGGAGTTTGCCACCCCTTCCAAAGCCACTTCAGGACGATGACCCGTCTCTTGGTGCTTCGGTTCCGCCTCGGAAGGCATCACCTAACACCACGTCCATCCACAACGAAAGTGGAGAAGACACGCACCCATTGCCTCACTACACCATCGAGTACCCCACGAAATTGATAAATATCGAGGAGGCATCTGGAGTTTGCCACCCCTTCCAAAGCTACTTCAGGACGATGACCCGTCTCTTGCTGCTACGGTTCTACCCCGGAAGGCATCACCTAACACGACGTCCATCAACAGAAAAGGTCGAGGAGCCGCGCTCCCACAACCTCACCTAACTATCGAGCACCCCACGAAATTTATAAATATCGAAAGCCAACATTTTTAAAAATCAACAACATCACAAGGATCCTTTCCGATCCGCCTTCAGCCGATCTGGTGTTTGCCACCCCATCCAATGCCACTTCAGGACGATCACCCGTGTCTTGGTGCTTCGGCTCCGCCCCGGAAAGTATCTACTAACACCACGTCCTTCCACAACCAAGGTCGAGGAGCCGCGCACCCACAACCTCGCCACACCATGAGTACCCCACGAAAACTATAAATATTGAAAGCCAATATTTTTAAAAACCAACAACATCACGAGTATATTTTCCGATGCGTCTTTAGTCGATCCGATGTTTGCCTCCCCTTCCAAGGCCACTTTAGGACGACGACCCGTCTCTTGGTTCTTCGGTTTCACCCCGGAAGGCATCACCTAACACCACGTCCAACCACAACGAAAGTCGAGAAGCCGGGCACCCACAGCCTCGCCACACCATCGAGTCCGCCACGAAATTGATAAATATCGAAAGCCCACATTTTTAAAAACCAACAACATCGTAAGGATCCTTTCAGATGCCCCTTCAGCCGATCTGGTGTTTGCCACCCCTTCCAAGGCCACTTCAGGACGATGACCCGTCTCTTGGTGCTTAGTTTCCGCCCCGGAAGGCATCACCTAACACCACGTCCATCCACAACGAAAGTCGAGAAGCCGCGCACCCACAGCCTCACCACACCATCTAGTACCCCACGAAATTGATAAATATTGAAAGCCAATATTTTTAAAAACCAACAACATCACGAGGATATTTTCCGATGCGCCTTCAGTCGATCTGGTGTTCGTCACCACTTCCAAGGCCACTTCAGGACGATCACCCGTCTCTTGTTGCTTCGACTCCGCCCCGGAAGGCATCACCTAACACCACGTCCATCCACAGAAAAGGTCGAGGAGCCGCGCCCCCACAGCCTCACCTTACTATTGAGTACCCCACGAAATTGATAAATATCGAAAGCCAACATTTATAAAAACCAACAACATCACGAGAATCCTTTCCGATGCACCTTCTGCCGATGTGGGGTTGGCCACCCCATCCACCGCCACTTCAGGACGATCACCCGTGTCTTGGTGCTTCGGCTCTGCCCTGGAAGGAATCTACTAACTCCACGTCCTTCCACAACCAAGGTAGATGAGCCGCGAACCCACAACCTTGTCACACCATCGAATATCCCACGAAATTGATAAATATCGAAAGCCAACACTTTTAAAAACCAAAAACATCCCAAGGATCCTTTCCGATGCGCCTTCAGGCGATCTGGTGTTTGCCACCCCTTCCAAGGCCACTTCAGGACGATGATCCGTTTCTTGGTTCTTCGGTTTCACCCCGGAAGGCATCACCTAACACCACGTCCAACCACAACGAAGGTCGAGGAGCTGCGCACCCACAACCTCGCCACACCATCGAGTCCCCCTCGAAATTGATAAATATCGAAAGCCAATATTTTTAATAACCAACAACATCACGAGGATCATTTCCGATGCGCCTTCAGTCGATTTGGTGTTGGCCACCCCATCCAAGGCCACTTTAGGACGATTACCCGTGTCTTGGTGCTTCGGCTCCGCCCCGCAAGGCATCTACTAACACCACGTCCTTCCACAACCAAGGTCGAGGAGCCGCGCACCCACAAACTCGCCACACCATCGAGTACCCCAAGAAATTGAAAAATTTCGAAAGCCAACATTTTTAAAAACCAATAACATCGCAAGGATCCTTTTCGATGCGCCTTCAGGCGATCTGGAGTTTACCACCCCTTCCAAAGCCACTTCAGGACGATGACCCGACTCTTGGTTCTTCGGTTCCGCCCTGGAAAGCATCACCTAACACCACGTCCATCCACAACGAAAGTCGAGAAGCCGCGCACCCACAGCCTCGCCACACCATCGATTATCCCACGTAATTGATAACTATCAAAAGGCAACATTATCAAAAACCAACAACATCGTAAGGATCCTTTCTGATGCGCCTTCAGCCGATCTGGTGTTTGCCACCCCTTCTAAGGCCACTTCAGGACGATCACCCGTCTCTTGGTGCTTCAGATCCTCCCGAGGAGGCATCACCTAACACCACGTCCATCCACAGCCAAGGCCGAGGATCCGCACACCCACAGCCTCACCACACCATCAAGTACCCCACGAAATTGATCAATATCGAAAGCACACATTTTTAAAAACCAACAACATCGAAAGGATCCTTTCCGATGCTCCTTCAGGTGATCTGGTGTTGCCCACCCCTTCCAAGGCCACTTCAGGACGATGACCCGTCTCTTGGTTCTTCGGTTCCGTCCCGGAAGGCATCACCTAACACCACGTCCATCCACAACGAAAGTCGAGAAGTCGCGCACCCACAACCTCCCCACACCATCGAGTCCCCCACGAAATTGATAAATATCTAAAGCCAACATTTTTAAAAACCAACAACATCACGAGGATCCTTTCTGATGCGCCTTCATCCGATGTGGTGTTTGCCACCCCATCCAACGCCACTTCAGGACGATCACCCGTGTCTTGGTGCTTCAGCTCCGCCTCGGAAGGCATCTACTAACTCCACGTCGTTCCACAACCAAGGTAGACGAGACGCGCACCCACAACCTCGTCACACCATCGAGTACCCCACAAAATTGATAAATATCGAAAGCCAACATTTTTAAAAACCAACAACATCGCAAGGATCCTTTCTGATGCGCCTTCAGGTGATCTGGTGTTTGTCACCCCTTCCAAGGCCACTTCAGGACGATGACCCGTCTCTTGGTTCTTCGGTTCCGCCCCGGAAGGCATCACCTAACACCACGTCCATCCACAACGAAAATCGAGAAGTCGCGCACCCACAGCCTCGCCACACCATCGAGTCCCCCACGAAATTGATAAATATCGAAAGCAAATATTTTAAAAAACCAACAACATCACGATGATCATTTCCGATGCGCCTTCAGCCGATCTGGTGTTAGCCACCCCATCCAAGGCCACTTCAGGACGATCGCCCATCTCTTGGTGCTTTGGCTCCGCCCCGAAAGACATGTACTAACACCACGTCTTTCCACAACCAAGGTCGAGGAGCCGCACACCCACAACCTCGCCACACCATCGAGTACCCCACGAAATTGAAAAATATCGAAAGCCAACCTTTTTAGAAACCAACAACATCGCAAGGATCCTTTCCGATGCGCCTTCAGGCGATCTGGAGTTTGCCACCCCTTCCAAGGCCACTTCAGGACGATCACCCATCTCTTGGTGCTTCGGCTCCGCCCTTGGAGGCATCACCTAACACCACGTCCATCCACAGCCAAGGTCGAGGATCCGCACACCCACACCATCTAGTACCCCACGAAATTGATAAATATCAGAAGCCAAAATTTTTAAAAACCAAATAAATCACGAGGATACTTTCCGATGCACCTTCAGCTGATCTGGTGTTTGCCACCCCTTCCAAGGCCACTTTAGGATGATCACCCATCACTTAGTGCTTCTGCTCCACCCCGGAAGGCATCACCTAACACCACGTCCATCCACACCCAAGTTCGAGGAGCCGCGCACCCACATCCTTGCCATACCATCGAGTACCCCACAATATTGATAAATATTTTAAACCAACATTTTTAAAAACCACCAACATCACGAGGATCTTTTCGAATGCGCCTGTAGCCGATCTGGGGTTTGACACCGCTTACAAGGCCACTTCAGGACGATGAACCGACTCTTGGTTCTTCGGTTCTGTCCTAGAAAGCATCACCTAAACCACGTCCATCCACAACGAAAGTTGAGAAGCCGAGCACCCACAGCCTCGCCACACCATCGAGTACCCCATGTAATTGACAACTATCAAAAGCCAACATTATTAAAAACCAACAACATCGCAAGGATCCTTTCTGATGCGCCTTTAGCCGATCGGGTGTTTGCCACCCCTTCCAAGGCCACTTTAGGACGATCACCTGTCTCTTGGTGCTTCGGATCCGCCTCGGGAGGCATCACCTAACACCACGTCTATCCACAGCCAAGTCGAGGATCCCCACACCCACAGCCTCACCACACAATCGAGTACCCCACGAAATTGATAAATATCGAAAGCCAACATTTTTAAAAACCAAGAACATCGCAAGGATCCTTTCCGATGCGCCTTTAGTCGATCCGGTGTTTTCCACCACTTCCAAGGCCACTTCAGGACGATCACCCGTCTCTTGGTTGTTGGC
>JAUPTC010002494.1:0-12175 GCA_030762895.1 Sophora flavescens
GACGATGATTCTCTTTATTTAATATGCACACTGAAGGCAGACAAGAGTTACCAATATGAAGCGTTAATTATCATTAAGCAATGTTTAGTTCTCATCAAAACTTAGGGAAATGCACACGGCGATTGAGACTTAACAATCTCCCCCTTTTTGATGATGTTGACAAACATTGAGATGATTGACCTTTAAAATATCAACATAAAAATAGCATATAGATGGGTTGAAATTTTCTTAAGCGGACGTGTCAATTTCATATTCATTCTCCACATTCTCCTATAACACATTTCTATCACAAATCTCATTTCCCTATTCTCCCCTTTTATCAACATCAAAAAGGGTATATCAAGTTTTATTTATGCAGATATGTTAAGGGAAAGATAACATGTTAAGAAGATCATAGTAATGCGGCCTATCATAGTAAAATATTCAACTAAACTATTGTATCATTCTCCCCTGAACTAATGCTTAGAAAAAAAGAACATTTATATAAGTAATAAGGATTTAGCATAGACAAAGTTAACATTCATACATGCTGCATTCAACAATGCAATGCATGTTTAGAGATCCCTAATAAATAAAACCTTCTCTCCAAGAGGGGTTTAGTAGAAAATATCGTCCATTGATTTTCGCTTTAACAAACTTAATATCAAAGAGCCTTTCAAACATAATCCCTAATGAAATGATGTTTGATTTCAATATGCTTAGCCTTAAATCTGAATTGGATTTTTTAGTTAAGCATATAGCACTGGAATTATCACACCATACAGATATGTTATAAGTTCATGAATACAGAGTAATCCTCTAAGTTGATGTTTTACCCATAAGAGTTGAAGCTTTAAGAACTAGCTTAAGACAGAGATGTATTCTACTAGAGAGATGGGCAATGGTTGTCGCTCTTGTATACATGAGACTAAATTGCTCCAAGAAGTGACATCCTCCACGGTGCTTTTTCTTTCTAATTCTTGGCTCACAGAGTCAACATCCCCAATATCCCACAATCGTATTCTTTTGATCTTAAACACACAGAAACTAAGATTAGTAGTTCCAAGTAAATATCTAAATATTCTTTTATACCTTAAGATGAGATTTTAGGATCAGTTGGAATCCCCAAGCACACATACGGATCACTTAAGTGAATGTCGAGGTCTGCTTGAAGTTAAGTACAGTAGAGAGAGTCATCTCATACCTCATGGTAGGCAGTTTGATCTACCTTTTTACCTTCATCATCTTTGCTTAGTTTTGCATTTTGATTCGCATAGGGTTCATGAGCTTTGCATTTTCCATTTTGTATTTCTTTAGTATCTCCTTGGTATATTTTTGTTGATGAATGTAAATTCCGTCACTTGTTTGTGATTTGTAATCCAAGGAAGAACTTCAATTCTCCCATCATGCTCATCTCAAATTCAGCTTGCATTAGATTTGAAAATTCCTGGCATAGTTTTTCATTAGTTGCTCCAAAAATAATATCATCAACATATATTTAAACTATAATAAAGTTCTCTTTAGAGCATTTTTGAACAGAGTAGTGTCTACTTGTCCTCTAGTAAAACCATTGTGCATGAGAAAAGAAGCGAGTCTATCATACCATGCTCTAGGGGGCTTGTTTCAAACCATATAATGCCTTTTTAAGTTTGAAAACATGATACGGTTTATCGTATCCTCCCAAAAACCAGGGGTTGCTTAACATACACTTCTTCTTCAATTATACCATTTAGAAAAGCACTTTTTACATCCATTTGAAAACAAGGTAATTTGGTGTTGTGCAGCATGTGACATTAAAAATGCGTGTGGCCTATTCTAGCTACAGGTGCAAAGGTTTCGATGTAATCGATACCTTCTTGTTGGTTATAGCCTTGGCTACTAACCTTGCCTTATTTCGACAACTTTACCATCTTCATCCAATTTGTTTCTAAAGACCCATCTTGTTCCAATAAGAAGCTTGTTTTTAGGCTTAGAGACAAGAGTCCGGACATCATTTCTTGTGAATGGTTAAGTTCTTCTTGCATAGCAAGAATCCCTTTCATCCTCAAGGGCTAGCTTCAATCCGTTTACGCTCCAAATAAAGGCCATATTGCTTGATTCTCTTAATGTGGATCTGCTTCTTACTCCTTGGAGGATTTCAATAATAAGATCCTTAGGATGATGAAGTGTTGAACTTCCAATCCTTTTTGAGATCATCATGAAGATCTTGACTTGTTTGTCGACTCGTCTTCCACTTGCCTTTGCCCTAAGGCGCAGGTTCTTTTTGGTTAGATCGTGTTGTTGACTTTCCAGCTTGTTTATATCAAGACCTGCAGAATCATCTTCTAGATCGATAGTTCTTTATCGGTCTTTAAGCCATCATTGAATTTAACATGAGCAATTCTTCAATAATACAAGTTCTTGAATTGTATACTCCTAAAAGCCTTAGACTTTTAGAATATCCCTACGAAAATACCTTTGTCTACCTTAAAATCAAACTTTTCAAGATTATCTCAGGTATTGAGAATAAAACATTCACATCCAAAAAGCATGAAAATAGGATATGTTAAAGCTTTTTCTCTTTCCACAATTCATAAGAGTCCTTTTTTAGAAAATGCCTAATAAGTATTACATTTTGTACATAACAAGCAGTGTTGCTGTTACCCCTGTAAGTACTTAGGGAGATTATTTTCATTGAGCATAGATCGGCCATCTCTTGCGAGAGATACATTTCTTTTTTATCTCAACGACTCCATTTTTGTGGAGTTTTAGGTGTAGAGAAATTGGGTGGGAGATTCCATTCCTCCTCCAGGAACCATGCCTGAACTGCTCATTTCAAATTCCTCCCCCCCATGATCATTCTAAGGGTAGAAATACGTAAAACCCTGCTCATTTTGTACTCTTTTTTGCGAATCGTAGAAAGCCTTAAAAGACTCATCCTTGTGTGTTAGGAAGGAGTACTCATGTATATCTAGAATAGTCATCAACTATGACAAATCCATATTTTCTTCCGGCTGGTAACACTAATGGTCCAAACAGATCCATGTGTAACAAGCGAAGAGGTCTAGAGGTTGATACTTGATTTTAGATTTGAAACTTGATTTTATCTATTTACCTCTCGACATGCATCACAAGACATCTTTCTTAAAACTAATATCAGGCAATCCTCTNACGAGATTAATCCTTTTTAANTNAGAAATTAGTNTCATACCAGCATGTCCTAGTTTCTTGTGCCATAACCATCTCTCATCATCTTGAGACATCAGACAAGTTACACTTTGATCTGAGAGATCAAACAGTTCAATCTTATAAAGATTTTGTTTGCCTTTAGCTTAAAATAGGGTTTTACCACAACAATCTTTAACTATGCATACATTCTTGGTAAAAGGAAACATCAAAACCACTATCACATAATTGACTTATGCTAAGCAAATTGTGTCTTAATCCTTTAACCATAAGAACATTAGATATAGAGGGGAAGAATGGGTTTACCACCAATAGTACCAATTCTCTAACTTTCCCCTTTCGACTCCTCCGAAGGCAACGTGTCCTCCTTTCTTAAGTTGGAGGTCTAGGAACATAGACCTTTCTCTGTTATATGATACGGCGAGCCCCTGTCCGGTACGTGATGGTGTTTTCTTTTTCTCTGTTGAGGACATCTGCAGCAAAAAATTATTTGATCTTTAGGTACCATATTTTTCAGGTCCTTTTCATAGTTCTAGGAGTGCAAAAGACTTCATTCTCTTCTTATGGATACACTTAGACATAACATGCCCGATTTTTACACATAAGTTACAAATAGGTGTCGATTTAGTTCTGATTGACTTAACGAGATCTTTGAGGAGCTTTAGTTGATACTTTATGATGTGTCGATGGACATATCCAATACCTTCTTTGTTAAGAGTGTGTGATTGCTAAATAGCTTAGTAAGATTGTCTCTACCATTAACAAATTTGGTAAGATCAGTGAGCTCTTCCACTTTTGTTGAAGTTTTTCAACTTCTTGGATGGTGATGTTTTACTTGAGATCTTAGCTTCATCTAGACTTCCAAGTCTTGACTCACCATTTCTCTTTAATGACTTCTCCCACTCTTGAGATTTGTTTTTATGCTCATGGTGAGATTTACATACTCTCTCTTGAGGGATTTGAAGGCTTTAGATAAGCGGTTGGATTCCTCCATCAACTCCTCATGGCATCAAGTAATTCCTCATAGTGGGATGTACCTCATCATCGAGTGCGAAGTCGGTGTTGGCCATCAAGCAGAGATTGGCTTCTTCCTCTGTTTCTTCATCAGTAGATGTTGACTCAGATCCTCCCAAGTAACCATCATTCCTTTCTTCTTCTTCTTGAAGGATTTCTTAAAGGGGCCTTCTTGAGTTGAGGACATTTAGCCTTGAAGTGGTAGGGCTTCTTGCACTCATAGCAAACAATTGGACTTTTGCATACGGTGAGGTGGATTCTTTGAAGTTCTTGTCCTTGTTGGAAACTTATGAATGGCCTATCCCTCTTGAACTTCTTTTTGTGGGAAGCTTTATCTTCACGGTCGGGAGAGACAATTCTTCATCCTCTCAGAATCCTTGAGTTCGATAGGTCAACATCACTTTGGATGACTCATCGGCCTTGAGCCTTGGAAACTTTGCTGACTTTTAATCAGCTTTTAGAGCAATTGACTTGCCCTTCTTTGGTGTAACTTCATCCCCAAGTTCTTGCTCATGAATAGTGAGTGTTCCAAGAAGTTCATCCATAGTCAAGGTAGTGAGATCCTTGGCTTGAGAGATCGTGATGACCAAAGGTCTCCACATTTAGGTAGACTTCTGAGAATCTTTCCAACCTTCTCAAGCATTGGTATAGACTTTGCCAAGAGATTTTTAAACTGCTGGTTATAGTTTGAAATCTTCCTATCATTTAAGAGCGGATTCTCCTTCATCCATGGACAGTTCATACTTTCGACAAGTATGGCAATCTTTGACTCTTTGACTTTGGTTGTTCCTTCATGTGTGACGGCTAAAGTATCCCATATTTCTTTGGCGAGTTACAAGCACATACCTTCTCAAACTCCTACGGGGAGAGCACAAATGATGTTATATCTAGCTTTGTGGTTCGGCTCCCATTTTGTCTTTCTGTGGTAGTCCATGAACTTTTGGTTTGTCGGTGTTATCATCATTCTTGGGAATGAATGGACCATCGTAATGACATCCCAAAGATGAGAGTTTGTAGATAGAATGAACCATTGAAATCTATCTTTCCAATAGTTCTAGTTTTCTCCATTGAAGTAAGGAGGTCCGGTTGGGAAGCTCCTTTTAGTCGATGACTTCACTTGAACTAGCTCCAACGAGTCATGTCTATTCTTGGGACCTTTTACCTTTACTTGTTAGATGCTCAACCGGGAGGTGAGCTCACGATAACTGGAAATAGACAAGTACAAACACGAGAGGGGGGGGTTGAATTGTGTTTATAAGAATTTAAGCAAAGTTGAAATCTTTTCGTAAATGGAAGCTAGATTTGGGCGAGTGGAAGAATACGGGATGGACGGGTGACTTTTGCAAACCGTCACTTGATAGACGAAGAAAAAACTAAAGCAATTAAAGAGTTTATGGAAAGAGATTGCACATTTATTTATCCTGGTTCCTCTTCAAAGCAAAGACTACTTCGTCCTTGCGCACCAAGATTTATCCACTATAACCTGATCCCAGTTGCGAATCAAGTATTGTTTTCACACCTAGCCTCTTCAGGCTCAAGACAAGTATTGTTTGCACACCTAGCCTTTTCAAGCTCAAAGACAAGTATCCTTTGCACACGTAGCCTCTTTAGGCTCGCACAGGTTTGTTTGAGAGATTTGGTTTGTAATGAATACAACTAAGACAGACAGAACTTTCACTAACACTCAGAGTGGTTTAAATGTAAAGCTTAGGAAAGTTTGCGTAATAACTTCAAATGATTGAAGAATACAGAATGAAAGAATGAAGAAATTGATGTGCAGAGTAATGGCTTTTTAATGCAACGTATATTCTCTGCTCTTCATCTTCAATGACTTCTGTATTTATGGTCTTCAAGCATTTAGGATCCGTTAGAGACATTCCCTCAGATGTTGGCTTCAAGCAGAACTTCATTAAATGCAATAGAGTCGTTCTGGGCAGCCATTAATGCAATAGAGTCGTTGGTTGTACTCTAACATGAAGGATCATAGCTTTATGCATCGTGATACATCCATATCAGAGTTGTGCAGAGAGCTTTTTGTACTTTATGGGTATACTTCCCTTTTCGTGTAAGGACCCGGAGGTACTAGGGAATAAAGCATGTTGAAAGCATTCTTCAAGCTGGTCTTTGGTTACGATTATCCAAGATTGCTTGAGAGAGTAACCTGACTTTTCTTGATAATCTTGAAATTGGAGTAGGAGAGAAGGCTTCAAGTCTCTTTATGGTTCTTGAAATATGATTATGATAATCCTTATAGAATTGGCGTCTATAAGATAAGTGCTTCCATCTTGAAAATAACCCACGTCTATCTAGCCATTTGAGTTTCCATTCGGGCTAGTAGGCGAGCTCCGTATTAAGGACTCACAAGCAAGTCCAAAGACTAGTGTGGACGAACGCTTCGTCACCTTTAGTAGGCGAGCCTCTGTTACTTTAGTGGACGAGAGCCTCATTACTTTAGTGGATGAGAGCCTCATTACTTTAGTAGGCGAGAGCCTTTGTTACTTTAGTAGACGAGCCATATGCCCCGTCATTGGGCGGATACTCCTTTAATCGTGAACATAACTTAGTAGGCGAGCTCCATATGCCACGTCATTCGGCGAGCCATTCCGAGATACTTTAATGGGCGAGCTATTTCGATACCTTAATGGAGCCAGCTCCATGCGCCACGTCATTGGACGAGCCATTCGGGTACTTTAATAGGCGAGCTATTCGATACCTTAATGGGCCGAGCTCCATCCGCCACGCGTCATTGGGCCGAGCCACGAGCTACTACGATACCTTAATGGACCGAGCTCCATCTGCCACGTCATTGGACGAGCTATTCGATACCTTAAGTAGAGCGAGCGCCTCTGTCACTTTAGTAGACGTGGCTTTCATCACTTTAGTGGACGGAAGTTTCTATCTCTTACATTTTAATCACTTGTGTTGGATGGATGATTCTCTTATTTAATGCACACTTGATAGACAGGTTAGCCACCAATATGAAGGTTAATTAAATCATTAACCAATGTTTAGTTCTCATCAAAACTTAGGGAAATGCACATCGGACATTTTAGAGACTTAACACTCTCTAGTTACTCCTGTAGGAATCATGACTCGCTCGGGGAGCGATGGCGACACCAACAACCCACTTGAAGACCCCGATGTTGAGGGCTTTCCAGGACATAGCTGTTGCTATAGCTCATCAAAACCAACAAAGTGTTGCTTTCATGCACCAAATCCAACAAGCTCAAAGCGTGATGCAAGCGAAGCGGTGCCCTGAGGGTAGAGTGTCTTTGCTAAGGTTCCGATGCCTTATGGAAATGGACTTGCTGATTTTAGAGCGTAAGAACCCTTCCTGTTTTGGGGAGGATACAACCCTGAAGGAGCTGTACTGCGGATTGAAGAAGCTGGAAAAGATCTTTGGGGCAATGAGATGTGGAGAAGAACATATGATTTCTTATGCAACGTTCATGCTTGTCGGAATCTGAAATCTTGGTGGGAAAGGAACTAGACAATTGTTAGGGGTTGAGGGCGGGAAATATCATGAGAGGTTTTCAAGGAAAATTTTTTGGAGAGGTACTTTCAGAGAGTGTCCGTGAGGCAAAGGACACCAATTTTTCTTTGTTGAAACAAGGAGGAATGTCATTTGCGATTATGCCACCAAGTTTGAGGCTCTAGCAAAGTATTCAAGATCTTTGTGAATTGTTACGGATGAAAGCGGAGATGTAGAAGGTTTGAGGGTGGTCTCTGCGGCGGAGATCAAAGAAGGTATCATTCGGTGAGGATAAGATCATTCCCACAGCTGGTGGATCAATGTACCAAAATCGAAGAAGTGAAAAGGGAAAGAGACAAAACGGCTAAGAATTCCAGGCTGCCAAGTTTGTGCCAAACAATAACAACAACAACAAAATTCAATATAAATGAGACGATCGTCCTCCTGGAGCAAGGCCTTATCGGGACGGGATTTGAAATCACAAAAGTACAAAGAGGACCAACACCACATTTAGGGTGTACGAAGTGTGGGAAAGCACATATGACCAAGAACCGGTCATTTAAAGGGACTGCATGTTACAGATCACGGGAAACACTGGTCATTTTGTGAGGGATTGCACAAAACCTGAGGCGGTTGAGTCAATAACGTAAAGGCAACACAAGCTAACGGTTCGATATAAGGTAATTGACTCATAATTAGAATACTTTAAGTGTACTCCCTCATTAGTGACTTGTCAATTAGTCATGCAAGTCTCTGTTCTAGCTTATTTAGATTGTTTCCTTATGCTTGAAATTATTACTCATGCTTTTATTATCCATGGTAGTATTAGACAGTTGGTGATCAACTTGATAATTATCGTTGATCGACTATTTTCAACCTTATTTAGAAACCTGTTATGTTGCTTTTCATGTTGTAATGCATATGGAATTTTTTTTGAAGCATAGATTTCTTAGTGGAATTACTTCGACCATTTGTATTTGTATTCTTAATTCTTAATAGAAGTGATCCGATCGATTTTAAAGTCAGTTGATCCTCTTCAATTCATGATGTGATTTGTTGTGATTAGTGATTACTACCTAATATTTGCTTTGAATTAATTTGTATCAAAATGCAGTATCAAGATCGATTATAATCAAATCTAATTTTGGATCGAGATCTAGGAGGCGAGAGTAATTATTTACGATTGATTTTGTCTATTTAAACTGATTGGTTTCCTTAGTTAGGACCAACTCGCCTTTAAATTGGTGTTTGTATGTTTCAATTAATATTAGAGAAATAAGGAAAATATTCCTCTATGTTCTTTTATGATCGATGTTTCCTATTGAAACTCGAATTCTCTTGGAATTCAAAGCTTCTCATCATTGATTTTTTATCCCAATGGAAGTTCTTATGGAATAAGGAACTTTAATAGAGTCATGTTTGTAAAAAGTGTGTCGGCATTTTTACACTCGGGAACCTATTGGAGTTACTTTTTGCATACTGGATAGTCCTTCATCTTTATGTTTAGTAATTTCTTATTTATACTTTCTTGTGAAAGTAAAGTCTAAAGTTTCCTTCCCTACCGATCTTCCATATAGTTTGTTGGTATGACTTATCACTTATTGACTAATTTCACCCTTTTTTTTTTCAAACTTCCATCATGCTTTCAATTCTCCTATCTAGGGAAATGTAATTGTGGTAGTTCATGATTACATAGCATAATCTAGTACACTTAGAAGAAGACTCATCTTATGAGATCTTCCTCGGTAAGATAATAAATAGATTGGTGAAAGAACTTCGAGAGAGGCGATTACTTCAATCAAAGTATCTTGGGTCAACGTTGTTGGAGTTGCCATGTGAGTTTTAGATGTACAGATGTAAGAATGGTATCTATATCTATTTTGAGATATATCAAATTTCGGGGACGAAATTTCTGTAAGAGGGATAGTGTTGTAACATCCTTGCTTTTGTTTATATGTTTAATTGCTTTATTTATAATAATTAATTTTCTAAATGTTTATTTTTATTTATTTTTATGTTGTTTGGTTTGAGTACTTTTATTTATTCATTTATAAATATTTTATTGGATGCATTAATATTACGTTGTTATAGAATGTGCAGGCTTGCCAGACAATAATATTATGTTATTATTCTTTGTTTATAAAAATATCATCTAAAATTATTTTGGTTGAAGAAAAATTATTTTCTCAATCTCTAAAAGAAAATTTCTGCATAGGAGAAATAGAAGAGAGCATTTTTATGTTTTTTTTTTCTCTTGGCCCTGCACACTTCCACGTTCCCTTATTCTCTCCCTTTCATTTTTTCTTCTTCTTTCATGTTATACCGTTCCTCCTCAACAGAAAACCCATTTTCCTCTCATTTCTCTCCTCCTTCACCCCTGCACAGACCACCGCCACCTAGGGAGCTCCGGCCGCCGCTCGCCAACGCAAGGAGGAGAAGACCGCGTCTGGTTCGCCTGTCCAGTTGCGCCGCCACCCACCGCTCGCGTCCGGTCGCCGTCCTGCGTCGAACCCCGTCGCCCCGCCGCGGTAAGCGCTCCTCGCCGCCGTTTATGGTGGTTTCCACCATTATTATGTTCATTTCAGTCTTCCTTGTCCTTCCTTGAAGCTTACCCCTTCTCTTTTAGTCTTGGTTGTTACAGAAACCTTCAACAGCCGTTGTTGCCGCGTCGTCGCCATCAGCGCCGCCGTGCCGGAGAAAGTCGGAGTGCGGCCATCCACTCCACCTCTTCTCCTTCTCTGTTTGGTGAGTGATATTTTACTAATTCACTTATTGATTTTCCCCCAAATTAATTTGAAAGTTGAAACCCTAACCCCAAATTGATTTCAAATTCTAAATTTCCTTCCCTTTGAATATCAAAGATTGTTCTGCTATAGCCTCTCTGAACCTGTTTCGGTCTGATTTAACTTTCTATGAGGGATTGTTGGTATTTTTTTAAATAATCATGAAGTGAGTTTTGCTTTAGGAAATGGTAAGAATCTATAGGTGTATGTGGTTGTGAAAAACTTCAAATAATACTCTTTGATGTTAACATCCCCTTGTAAAATCTGTTTGTGTCTAGACTCTGTTAGTAATTCCTATAGCAAGTGAGCATCTATACTATCTTAGGAAGTCTCAAAGAGTTTAGTTTTCAGTGTAATGTGCAGAACAATGTTTATGGAACTTTATCAGATGTTTCAAAATCTCAGGTGAAGTGGGAGCTTTCCATAAAAGATGCATTTTGTGTGATGCAACCTTGAGAGTGTTGAACGATGGAACTTCAGCATCTACTATAGACAGTTTCCAAATCAAAACACTCTCCTGGTGAACATTGCATACTGTTACAAAGTAGACAATTTACAACAGAAAACCTTAGAAAGAATCTTGATAAAATCACTTGTGTCACATTTGTTATGCAAATGTTTGGAGGATTCTTAGGTGAATTTAAGATTTCTGAATTGATTTAAGCTTTAAGCCTTAGAAGTCTTATATTATTCACATTTTGCTTCGAAAGTGCTTCTAGATTTATTCTCTGAGGCACATTAGGCGATAACTTATAAATTTGTTCTACACGTGAGGCCTTTCATATTTACTTAATTGTTACCATATAGTTTTATTCATTTCACCAGATCCTGTTAACTTTTGGTAGTTATAGATTATTTAAGCCATTGTGCTGCTACTTGGACCCTATTGAATTGTCATGAAAGCTGCAATAACAGAATAATCTGCACAAACTTTCATCACTTGTTTTCCACATTTTTCCATGTTATTTTAAATCTTTCTGCTGCTAAGGTAGAGAAATATGCTTTTAAACAATCTTGTAATTCAGCATAGTACTATTTTAAATGGTTTGATTATGACAAGCAGATTCTTACTTGTTTGGACACAATGCTATGCTATGTATGCTGTTTCATTTCGATCTTTGTAGCTTGCAGACTATTACATTTGTTTTTTTTTTTCACTCTCAATGTGTTTTTGCATGAACACATGTTGACTTGTCATTGAGTGAACTATTGAATCTATTGATTGGTAATTTGGAATATTTGGCATGAGTTTAATAATTTATTTTGCAGAGTGTTTTTTTTTTTTTTTGCAATAAGGAAAATTGTACGCAGTTAAATAAACTAGAATCTGTACACAAATATTTATGTAAATATCCTAAAGTGGGTTAGGTAATATTGTTAAATAAAACGGGATATAAGCATATGGATATAAATGTATGTGATATGCTAAAAAGGAATATTATGTATACTTAAAACAGAGTACATGATGAAAGTAGGATTGAAATGATTAAGTGGTGATATAAAATGTTGACTTAGAAAGAATATCATTTTACTGAGTCACAACATTGAATTGTGAAAGGCAGTTTATTTAGAAACCCCAATTTCTTAACTGGACTCTTTACTTAAATTTTAATTATGTTTTATTCATATTTGAAAATTAACTATTGAATGATTATTGTATTGATTTGATTTTGTTTTGGTGTATGGATTGAATTGGGTACTTGCATATTTGTTGTGTTTGTGATTCTATAGGCTTGGAGAAGCTGGTTTCGTGTTTTGGAGT